>JANHFP010002171.1:472663-483010 GCA_032468135.1 Calamaria suluensis | reverse complement strand
AGTCAATTTGGGGGGGGGGGGGAATCCCACAGTATGCGCTCAGAATAATAGCAATATATCTTAGACTTATATACCGCTTCATAGTGCTTTTACAGTCCTCTCTAGGCGGTTTACAGAGTCAGAATATTGCCCCCATCAATAAGCTTTATATCAGCCCAAATCAAGCAATATTTAAATGTAAAATTTTATAACACCTTATTATGTAAACCAGGTCTTCAAACTTGGTAGTTTTAGGAGTTGTGGACTTGAACTCCCAGAATTCTCCAGCCGAGAATTCTGGGAGTTGAAGTCCACAAGTCTTAAAGCTGCCAAGTTTGAAGATCTATGATGTAAATCCTCTTACGAGGTATTATTGTAGGACATGTTTTCACCCTGAACGAATGCTGCCCTTTCAAAGAAACCAGCAACCTATTTCTCGCTCCCCCTTTTTTTCTTCCCAGCGCTCTTCCCAAAGGAGATCGAAATCTCTGAGCTCTTTGTAGGGATCCTGTTTCTTCGGAAATCCACAGCTCGGCATTCTCGTCACTTGATTACTTTCCCCTACCAGTGACGAGTTAGATCGGTTATTCGGCGTTCTTCGTTTAAGGCTGTTCATCGATTCGCTCCGCGTGTCAACACGGTACGGTAGCGCGTGTGCACGTTTTGTTAGCGGCGCAGACGTGGAAGTGCACCGGAGGGGAAGTGAAGCTGTTGTCATTGGTTCCGACTTGTCACGGTGAAACCAAGCAGCCTTTTTAGGCTTCAGGTACCAAAGCGCTTGGTGGGACGTTGGGAAGAAAAGCTCATCCTTTCCCCGCGTAGCCTGCCGGTTATTATTTATTTTCGTGGCGACAGGAGGGAAAAGAAGAGCATCATTAGCTTCGCATGCTTATTAGGTATAAAATCGGCGCCTGGCATTTCCAAAGAGTTTGTGATAAGGGGGTTCATTCATGTTTTGTCTATTTGCCGTGGTTTTAAACCTGGCTTAAGAACACAGCAGATTGGTTTCTCAGAGGTTCCCAAACTTGGCAGCTTTAAGACTTGTGGACTTTAACTCCCAGAGTTCTCCAGCCAGCAGAGCTCTGGGAGAGAACTCTGGGAGTTGAAGTCCAGAAGTCTTAAAGCTGCCAGGTTTGGGAACCTCTGGTCAAAAGGTCTTCAAATTTATTTAGCAGCTTTAACACTTGTGGACTTCAACTGCCGGAAACTGCTTTGCTGGCTGGAGAATTCTGGGAGTTGAAGTCCACAAGTGTTAAAGCTAAAGTTTGAAGACATCTGGTCTAGATTCTACAATAAATTGAAAGAAAAATAATGTATTTATTTATTTATTTATTTTATTAAATTTATATACCGCCCCTCTTCGTAGACTTTATGTCTATGAGCAAGAGAAGAATATTTCAGCTCAAAGTGACCAGGTCTTCTGCTGTTTTAACTCAGAAAACAATATAACTTTATTACGGTCATCGACCAGCAATAGACATACAATATATTTAAAATAAAAATAGTGACATTCCTAGTGGAATGGGAAATGTACTATAATCCTTCAGAGGTTGACCTACAGTTTTGTGCATTTCCAGCATTGGCTACACTTGCTAGAGTTGTAATACAGCAACAGGTAGTTGTAAGTATCCAATCCAAGGGAGAAGATTAAATGGCAAAGCAGAAGGCTGAGGTTACTAGTTTCTAAGGGTTGTTAAAGTCTTTCTATGGACTATGGAAAGTTACTAGTTCTGCACCTTTTCATCCTGTAAAGAGCATAGGTTGTCTGCTAATTGGTGGAATTTTTGGATTATTTCATCCTTTGTCAGATTTTAGTATGGAATTTCAAGCTGTGGTGATGGCGGTAGGCGGTGGATCCCGCATGATGGATCTGACCTCAAACATCCCTAAAGCTCTTCTTCCTATTGGTAATAAACCTTTGATATGGTACCCACTCAACCTGTTGGAACAAGTTGGTTTTGAAGGTAAGCAGCCTTGAATATGATGTTTCGCTCTGTGGAGAAATGACATAACAAAAAGTCAAGGACACTGTTTGCAGGAGTACTGGGAATGAGCTTTGTTAATAAATCCAAGGAATCAGGGACCATAGCTGGAACTCAAGTTAATTCAGAATGTCCCATTTGACTTCTAACATGATACAGAACAGGAGTGTCAAACTTGTGATCCACAAGTTGGATGCATCATGCACTGGCCACACCCATACTTTTAGCAAAGGGGGTGGGAAGTCATGATACATTACAGGACAACGCCATAAGGATGTGAGTTTGACACCCCTGATTTAGAAGAAGGAGGTTATATGATTGAGATTTATCTCTGTATTTAAGTAAACATATACAACCGCTCTACATAAAGAATGTACACATTGAAATTTTTCTCTGGGAATTTTATGAGAATATTAATAAAATAAGGGGGCACGATGGCTCAACAGTTAAAGACCCTGCATTTGTCAGCTGGAAAGCTGACAACTTGGGTTCAAAACTTGAGCACAGTACAATGGTATGAGCTCCTGTACCTGCCCCAGCTCATCTCTACTTAGCCCCTCAAAAGCATGCAAACGCAAATGCACATAGGTACCACTTGGGTGAGAAGGTAACAGTGTTCTGTGCACCTTTGTTGCATAGTGATGCAACGTGACCATGGAAAGTGTCTTCAGACAACTGGCTCCCTTGGCCAAGAAATAGAGATAGGTACCATGCTCTGTAGAGATGGACATGACTTGCCAGGGAAAGCTTGGAATCTGTTCAGTGTAGTGGTTAAAGCATTTGGCTACGAAATTGGCATTAGTTCTAGTCTAGCTCAAAGAACATTAAAATAGTTTTGGAAAGTCTATGGGAAGCTTCCAAGAAGCAAATTGTGTGTGTGGGTGAGAGAGAAGTATTGTATTAATGACATATTTATATGTAAAAACAGTGTAAATCACCCTTTCCTTCCAAAGGCTTTATATGAGAATAATATGCAACCGGTAAAGTCACAATTTGACTGATTATTCTCTAAGTACTACACTCACTGATATATTTTTCATCCAGAATTTTCATTACTGTATACATGATTGTAAGTTATTTTAAAAGTTTCCTTTCAGTATAATTAGCTTGGGCTTTTTGATATGGTTTATAATGAATATGTAGTGGGGTAATGCAATATTTCAGATTTCAAGGTAAAATGGATTCTTGAGAGAATGCACAAATATAGTATCTGTGTATAAGTACGTAAAGCAGCTTGCTTTTTCCTGGAATTGTGCAGGAAAATTATACAATCACATGAAAAAGCATATCATATAGTTGTATAATTAGGCTTGACTATAATATAGTTCTGTATTTTAGTGTGCCTCTCCAATTCTGTTATGCTGGTCAGTGTTTTAACAATTCTTGATTTAACCCAATGTTTGAGACCAATCATTGTATCACCTATATTCATAACTAGTTTGTGATGAAATATATCTTCCATCTGCATTTCAGTCTTCTAAGAAAAGGTCTAAACTGAAGACGTTTTACTATAAATAATGTTAATCTTAAATGTATTGTCACCTGATTAATCATGAGCATCAACAACTTTGCATAAACCCCAGTATCATTTTCCTTAATGTACTAGCATTTTAAACTTACTGTGAATAGTATGGCAGAATAGCAGTTTTATGAATAATGCTCATTTGCTATGGTTACTATTGAAAATTATCTAACTGAATATGAAATAGAGAATCATAGTAGTCTTTTTGGCTCCAAATAGGGAAAGAACAAGTAATTGCTCAGTAATCATGGAGCTTAATGTGTAATTAAAATAGCTTAACACATTAACAGAGTTGAAAGGGACATTGGAGGTCTTCTAGTACAACTCCCTACTCAAGCAGGAGACCCTATACCTGTGATGGCGAACCTATGGCAGGTGTGCCACATGTGGCACATGGAGCCATATTGGTGGGCACGCGAACATACAGGAAGTTGGCAAACAGACCATTTTCAGCCTCTGGAGGGCCCCCGGGGATGTGTGGTAAGCCCATTTTTGTCCTCCCCAGACTCCTAGAAAGGCTCTGGGGCCTGTGGAGAGTGAAAAATGGCCCTACCAGGCCCACCGGGACAAAAGTGGGGGTCGTGCATGCATGTGCAGGGGCGGGGCACATAGAATTATGGGTATGGGCACGTACATAACCCCCCGCCACATTTCCCCCACTTTTGGCAAACGATGGCAAGATGGCAAGAAGGTTAGCCATCACCATTTCAGACAAATGGCTGTCTAATCTATTGGACAGATTAAAAACCTCCAAGTTCTGAAGGCAAACTGATGCACTGAGCTGTCAAATTCCCAGCCCACGGGCCAGATGCATTACGCGCTGCCCACGCCTGGGTTAGTGAAGGGGGAAAAAAGTCCCTATACGTCAAATCACGCCGCCTTGACGCCGTGAGTGTAACACCCCTGATCTAGCTTGTTAGATTTTTTTTTTCTAGTACATCGCTTTCCTTTTAGGATGCTATTTATTACAAATTCTGAAGCTAATAAATTCTTATTCATGGCTCCTATGTTTAATTATGATACGGTTAGTAAAGTTTCTAAAACAAAGCTGGCAACGTAGGGTTATAAATAAGCACTAGGATGGGTTGCATTCTGTATTTTCTGCAGTGTCAAGCAGGAGCTGAGGCGGATGCACTTTTTTCTTAAATCCCAGTAATAAGTATCCTTTATTAAGGTTGTATTGTAGAGGCTTCAAGGGAACTTTTCAGGCAGTTTTAAAGCTACAACAGAGAATGAGCCATGTCTATTATTGTCATAAACTGTTCCAGTTTAATGAATGATATTGTCCTTGCAATAGTAAATACACCAATGGCAGATGATAGAAAGCGGCCCATTCTTGAAAATAGTTAATTTCAAAGAGGATTTATCAAGAAATGCTTAATATGTTAAGAAATGCTTAATATACTTTACGAGGGATGATTATTGACCATTTCCAATATTGGTGTTTAGTATGTAGTTTGATTGGAGAAAGGATAAAGAGAGAAATAGTAAATGATTTCTGGCACAGAGACATTACAAAGGCCTTCACTGCTAAAAGATCCTGTTTTCTTTTGAGTTAACCCATTCTGCCTTTTCCATTCCCATTCCATTTCCTTCAAAGGAAATCAGAGCAATATTTTAGCATAACTTCCGGAACATATTAGAGTGCTATGAAAATGTAGTTTCATTTGCAATACTAGAGCAGTGCCTTTTACTCTGTCTGCTCTTTGTTTAACAAATAAGGTAAAGGTAAGGGTTTCCCTCACACATATGTGCTAGTCGTTTCTGACTCTAGGGGCCAGTGCTCATCTCTGTTTCAAAGCCGAAGGGCCAAAGACATCTTTGTACAAAGACATCTCTGTAGTCATGTGGCCAGCATGACTAAAGCATGGAACGCTGTTACCTTCCCACCAAAGGTGGTCTCTATTTTTTCTACTTGCATTTTTACCTGCTTTTGAAACTAACTTCCTTCTGCTTTTCTTCCCAGGGCCTTAAGTTTAGGATATTTGGCAACTGGAAAAACGTAGTTAACTGTATGTTAGACTTTGCTTATAGATATAGTACACTTCCTAGAAATCTCCATCTCCAACACACCAAATTCCAACCATGAGAATTTTTACAAAATTATTTCTTTGAAGTAACTTCAAAACGGGGGGCGAGGGAATGCAGAATATTTTTTCTATTTGGTTTTATACAGATTGGAAAAGAAAACTGACTTAATGAGAAACCACTTGCAAAACTGTCTAACCCAACCCCATTTCAAAATAAAATTCTTGTAATAAAAAATGAGTTACAGTATTTCCTAAGAAGTCTATACTGTTTGAACAGAAGTTTCCCTCTTACTGCCCAAGAGAAATAGACATTAGCTCAAACTTAAAATATTACTGGCAATGAATTCCATACTCAGTGAAGTGATTCTAGGCTTAAAACAACCTAATTCTGAGATATTTCCATTATGAATGGATTTGCCTAGCTGTTCCCTTGTTGATCCAAAACTCCTTTTGGATTTAATTCCAATGCAGATTAGATGTTTTGATCAGTCCTATAAACCATGATTAATGGCAGGGGCTGTGAGAGTTCAAAACATCTGGAGGTTACTATACCAGTCTTTGTTCTAGATCATTCATAATTATAAATTTAAACAGCGGTGGTCTCAGTGCAATTCCCTGGGTGTCCCATTGTTTAGTTTCAGCTATTGTGAAAGTTGGCCATTTATTCCTAATCCAGGGTTTCTGCTCATCAAACAATTACAAACGAATAAAGAAATGTTTACTCTACTGTTAGTTTATTCAGAAAAATGGTGAGAGATCTATCAAATTTGTTTTGAGAATCCAAATAAACAGTGCATATGAATTTACTACTATCCACATCCACATTGGGACTCTTTACAACAGTGTTCCTCAAATTAGCAAATTTAAGATGTATGGACTTCAGTTCCCCCCTCTCCCCAAATATACCAGGAATAAATGTTATATAAATGCCTGTGCTTTCTTAAATCCTTTAAAAAGTTGGTATTGCACTGACTGTCTCTTTCTCTCTTTCTCCTTCTCTCTCTTTCCTATCTCTCTTCTCATCTCTCTTCTCTCTCCCTTTCATCCCCTCTCCAAGATTATCTTATCTCCATTTGCTGATTTTACGAATATGAAATTGTACATGTGAGACACTTTTTAGAACTGTTACATTAAAAGCAATTAAATCAGATGAAAAAGCATTTTAAACTCTTCTGAATATTACATGGGGAGGCTCATATCAAGAGCCTCCCCATTTTCAAGAGCCTCATTTAATGGAATTTAAATTCAAAAGGCAAAATTCCATCTAGAATTCTGACACCCATCCATCCATGGGTGTCAAACTGGTGGTCCGTGGGCCAGATGCATCATGCGCAGGCCACGCCCTCCCCAGCTCCACCAATGGGAAAAATGTTGCAAAACGATACATGGTAATGCAAACTACATTAAACTGCTAGGTTGGCAGATGCTGGGATAAGTAATGGGAGCTCACCCCATTACGCAGCACTAGGGATTCGAAGCACTGAATTGCTGACCTTTCAATCGAAAAGCTCAGCATCTTAGCCACTGAGCCACCACTTCCCTACTATTAATGTCTAGCTTTGTGTTAGATACATAGAATGTAATAGTGACAGAAATGCCAGTTCAACTAATAATTTTTTAGATTTACTATCTTATATTTTGCTTAGGAGTTCTACCTTACAAAAACAAATTTACATTCATTAAAATAGCATAACATATTCTGCAGAAATAAAGCTATTTTGTTCGGTAAATTATTTTTTGTGCATTTTGGCATATAATGAGAATTCTGAAACCTTGAAGAACTTGATCAAATTGTTTGAGGATTCTCTGGAACTTTTACGGCTTTAAAAGAATGTAAACTAATTAAACTTTACATTTAAACTTTACATTTGCATTTAAAAGTTACATCATTCTAAAATATCCAAAATCAAATGATCTATTCTGAAGAATGCAAATTATTTCATAGATCTGTTTACTTTTTCTTTCTTTTCTGAAGAAGTCATTGTGGTTACAACGAAAGATGTTCAGAAAGTGCTAAACTTGGAGACAAAACTGAAGCTGGATATTGTATGTATTGCTGATGATGCAGATATGGGAACTGCAGACTCATTACGGCATATTCATGAGAAAATAAAGGTAATATTAAGTATTTAAAAATCATTTACATTTATCAAAATATGATTAATGTGTATGTGTAACCTATAGAAATAATTCAATAGATCAGTGTCCACTAAATACTTTGGGCATAAATGTGTTTAAAAAATAAACATACACAAATATCACTATTGTTGATAAATCTCTGCTTCCACTGACTATTTCAAGATTATTTATGTATAGTGCTATTACTTTGTCTGTCTGTCTATTTTCTATGCTACCCATCTCACCTACCAGGTGATTCTGGACAGCTAAGATAAGTCATCATCTGAGGAGATGTTTAGATCTAGCAAAGGATGTATTATCCTGAACTCTTATTTGCTGCCATGTCCAATTCAGTTTTAGGGACAAGATTAGCAAATTAAGTCAACCAATGAACAATAATGTAATGTGCCATATCTTTAAGAAAGTATGAGAGAAATATATTTGCTAAATAATCTTAAAAATGGATTCATATCTCTATTTAGATTAGCAAATATTAGTACAAAATATGTTCTCCACCTTGAGTTATTTCTAAAAATAATAAAGGCAGGATACAAACCAACCAACTAGCCAACCAACCAACAAATAAATAAATATAAATTCACTATGGATCATAGATTTCCTCTAGGAGACCTAGGTTATTTCTACATTCATTGAGATCTGACTGTTAATACAGAACTGAAACACAGGAATAAAAATAATTGACTTCTTATATATTGTAGAATGATCCAATTTTTCATTATCCAGGGTGTTAGCAAAAGAACATTGTGTATATGGGTACACTAAAGTGCAAGTAAATCAAATTTCATTAGAATATTTCAAGCCAAGTTTGTTATTTTTTCATGTTTCTTATGATTACATGTTTTTAATGTTAATATTCAATATTCAATCTTTTCTGTGTTACCTTGAGCCAGTCTAAATTATTTGGATGCTGAGTTAAAATTTTAATTCAATCATTTCTTAAGGTAAAATTAAATTTAACTATATTGATATACTTTATCAAAGCACATCAGTAATTTAAACAATTTGAAATCCACATCACTAATATCAAAAAGCAAAAAAATAAAAACTGAGAAAGTGTTGATCTTAGGCCATGAAGCGACCCTATTGTTATATCAGATATACTATCAGTAAGTAGTTAATCTGAGCTGTGTATTCACATTTTGTATGGCACAACTGAACCTTATTATCACAGCTACTTTGAACAGAACTGGTTTTATAAAATTAACATGGTGCTATTTGACTGGAGTTCTTGAATAAGGGGGAAAATGTCATCTTTTCTGTTTTGGTGGCTTTGCATCCAGCTCATTGCAGTATTTTGTTTCCTGGCAGAAAGCAATGTGTGAATTTGGGCAATATTTCGTCTGTTTCCTGAGGTTTGGCAGCCACATCTGTAGACTCAGGTTATGCGGGAGGAGCCCATGGCATAGCTGCTTCCCATGCTATTATTACTCCTCTTGGGAATAGAAAACAGTTTTGGCATGAGAAGGAAACCCACCGTCAGCACTTCCTATGTATTCTCACTTCTTTTATAAAATTACAAGGAAAAGCCCTGTGCAATTAAGACTAATGATGGGAAGTGCTCTTGCTTCTATTCAGTGTGAGCCAGAGACACATAGAACCACAGATATGGCTCAAAACTGTACTGCCTTGGTAAGAAGACTAACCATTTTTGCTGGCATGAGCATAGATAATGTTATGTTAGTTTGGAATATAAAGATGAAAGCTGACACATTTTCCCCCTCTCATCCTGTAAAGATCTTTTCCAATTTATGTCAGTAACTATATTCCAACCAGCTATTAAAATATAGTATTCCAGCAGTATAACAGAGTGGAAAATGTTCATTTTCCTGCACTAATAAATGTTTACATGTTTTAATGGAACCCCTATCTAAATCATACAGTTAGATACTATTAGTAGGCTTTGACTATAAGGTAAAAATAGGTGGTCTGCCTAGTGTTTCCTAAGTCCTTCAGAATAAAAGTTACAAAAATGTACCCATGATCCTTCCATAAACGATGAAAAGAGCAGTAATTTCTTGGAAGAGCTAAGCAATCCATATTTGCATGCTGGGCACATTTTTGGGAGCCATATTCTGGAAAGTGTGATGTCACAGGAGTGGTCTGTATGCCGCTGAGGGTCAGTGATCCATGTAGTTTTGGACAGACAAGTTTAGCGCTTCACTTCCTCTGCTGAAAAACCTTCTTTCCAAATACATGACATAAGAAAGCTCACTGTAAGATTCCACTGGGAGGTGGAATCTCTTCTTCTGGTACAGTTGAGATGAGTTTGGTGACCATGGAAAAAAATCGTAACTTGTAAGAGATGTTTTTGGACTATTGGTCGATTTAAAAACAACTATGAAATATGTGCCTAGAGACAAATGGGACGTTTTACTTCTTTGCTTATGAGCTGATTTTGAAATAAATAAATAGAGCATTTCATTTCTTAAAGCAGTTTACCAGACTTCTTTTACTGAGGCTTAACTGATGTTCTCTGAAGCACCGTGTATATTTCTAAAATAAAAATAACAAGTGCTTTGCCACGCTCATCTCTCTTAACAACACCACAGAGACTTCTGTAGGACAAAAATGATAATAATTCAAGAGATTGACAATGGGATGAATAATGGAAGATCATAGGAGTTTTGGTAAGGTCTGTGTCTCAGTGGAATGTTTGTGAAAATCCTTAGGTCCCAGTGCACAATCCAGAAGCCAC
>JANHFP010002171.1:451300-461323 GCA_032468135.1 Calamaria suluensis | reverse complement strand
TTTCCTGCCTGGGCAGGGGGTTGGACTAGATGACCTCCAAGGTCCCTTCCAACTCTTATTATTATTATTATTATTAATTCTTCATTTAAAGTAATTCTTAATTCTATTTATTTTAATTTTAATATTTTAATATTCGTAATTTTTAACTATTTTAAGTTTATAGTAATTCTTAGTTTTACATTTTTATTGGATATCTGATTGTTGGATTTTTATTGTTGTATACCGCCCGAGTCCCAACTGTTGGGAGAGGGGCGGTATAGAAATTAATTAAATAAATAAATTGTGGTCTTCTCTACTGGCTTTCTCAGGAAGTCATTGGGGATCTATGCACTGAGCTTGAAAAATGAAGCAGGGGTCATGACAATCTGAGTTTTGTTTCTCCAGCACCGCACATGCTTGTCCCGTTCCATGCATGGAGGGGAAAGGAACTTCTGCGCTAGGCTGGAGAAACGAGGCAAGGATCATGAAGATCTGAGCTCCATTTTCCCAGTACAGCACAGGAGTTTCTGTCTGCCCATGGAGGGGAGGAGAACTCCAGCACTGGACTGGATAAATGGAGAATCCTGAAGATCCAAGCTCTGATCCTGCACTCTACTGCAGGAATCCCCTTCCGTGCATGGAGGGAAACTGCTTGCGTTCCTTCAGCAGGTAACTGTTTCACTCTGACCACTGAAACTGGGAGAACCAGGATTGTGGTCATTTAACAACTGCTTCACTCAGCAACTGAGGTTCTGGTCCCAATTGTAATTGTAAGTCAAGGAGAACCTGTATGGTAGACCAGAAATATTATTTACTTTGTTCTTTATTTTTAAGAAATTGGAGGGTAAAATTAAGCCTCAGAGCATTTGATTGCCTGACTTAATTTTGAAAAAAAATGTTTTCATTTTGTGGGAACAGTGAAGTAGAAATCAGCCGTGCTACAAATGTCTCAGGTCCCATAGGTGTTCTTAGAATTTAGAAATGCTGAGTGATGGTAATACAAAGCTTTATTGGAAATGTGCTCACCTGCCCAGAACGTGGTAAGCTAAGGGTAGCTGAGAACATATTAAGAAGGTAGCAAAAATGGCAGGAGGTTCCTCCCCAGTTTGGCTTCTCCTGAATTTATTTTGTGATTGCTACCAGCTGGCAGCTATTTTATGAATGGATCTAATCCCAACCTAGACCTTACTCTCCTTTCTCATGGCAGTCATTTTGTGAGAGCAATCATTTAATTTTAAATATGCCTACAAAGCCTTCAAAGTTGATTTTTTTTTTTACCATACAGCAGCCTTTACCTTTTAAAGTGACAAAGTCAACATCTGTTCCTAGATTCAGATAAGAGAAATTATGAACTAAATATTTCCCTATTCTCATCTTGTTGCTTTCCGAAATTTACCTTCTCCTGTCTTATTGAAAGAAAGAAAAGCTCCATATTGGAAGTGAATATTGAAAACTATCGATCAAGGGTAGAGAAGAGGAAGGGGAAGAATGATAGTAATCTGGTCTGGATTAATACCGCACATTTGATAACAAAAAATGGGCAAAGTGAACGATTGCATGCTGGTATAGAATATAACACCAGTTTAACTTAACAAGTTTAAAATTAGATAATTCAGAATGAGAAATAGAAGAAACTGTCAATATACATTGCGTGTAGCAATCAGCCAATTATAAAAGCATATTTTGAGTTTGGTCTAAGAAGAAGTAAAATAGGCAAAGCTCCCAGAGAACATATTTTCAGTGCACCCATTTTGTTAATCAACTTCAAAAAGTTAAGAAGAGATTGGGGAGAGGGAGGGAAGGAATTTTGGCTACATTCCTGGCTGCGGTTTATCCTTATTGGAACATTGCCATAATATTGCAGCTCCTGGTTGTGTTGTTTGCTTGCCCTTTGAGTAAACCTGTGTGTAAAAAAAAACTATGAATGTCTTTGTAGGTAACACAATAGTTATACAGGATACTTTATAAAAAAATAAGGTGTAATAAATTCCATATCCCTGAAATTTATAATCTTACAGAGGAAAGAAAGGAGGAAAAAGTCAGAGATAGATAGATAATCTATGAGATTACTTCAATAAATTGTATTTCAGGTTATTTACTGTAAACTAACCAGAATGTAACATGTGTTTTATTCATTGCTGATGCACATTGGAAGAAATCAGTCCTAAACTAATGCTAAAAAGAAATATGTTTATTAAACACTAAGTTCTTCTGAATTGCAAAAAGAAAAACAAACAAACAAAATCAAGGAAGGGATGGTTCTAGTAGCAAACTGTTGAATAGGTTAGATCCTGCCATGAAAAAGTAGAATTTTTGTAGCAGTATCTGCAAAATAAGTCTAAACTCTAAGAATGCAAGACAAATTGTACTGATATAAATAGACTGGGCTCAAGTGATATGATGAATTAATTCTTGACAAATAACTTAAGTACAGCTATTTGAGCAATTACTCATTAGTTATTCAACTTTGAGTTACTAGAAAGCTTGCAGGAAAGGCAAAATACAGCTGGGTAGTATTAGGATACTAGTGGCAATTAGCTTAGAATCCATACCCTTCCTTGTGGCTTCATATAGCTGCTTAATAACATGGTAGAAAAGTTAGAAACCAGGCAGGATTTCCTATGTTATGTTATATCATACAACATATCCAAGATATTCTGCATCCATTTTCATCAATTTGATACCCTCTTGATGGGGATGTTGCATGGGGAGGGATAGTTACTTTATATGAATTATTGTAACAATCCAAAGGGATAAATATTGTAAAAAATTGCTTGCAACTGGCATTTGTGAAAACATAAAGGATAAGGATAGCAAAATCCTCTATAGTGGTTTAGAAATTATTAATGCAGAAGTTTAAAGACCACACCAGTCAACTTGCTGAGCTTTTGTTCCAGATGTCTAGATGTTCACGATGGTCAAATAAATGGGAAGCTGTTGAAAATGAGTTCCCCATTTGAAGCACTGTATCTCACCCAGAGTGGAATTGTATTAAGCAGTAAATAATATTTGGTAATTTTCATCTAGAATCTAGGTGAAATGCCTTTTTTTTGTTTGCACTATTATGAAAGCCATTTGTGAAAAAAGGACTTTTGGCAAGCTTTTTGATTTTTGGAAGGACATAATTTCCCCCCATTTTTGCAATGTAGGGGTTTGGACTATGGGTATAGAATTGCCCCTAAAGAGTGGCCTGAGATATAATTTGCTTAAGCCACTCTTAACAACCCTGAGAACAGGGCCTCTTCAGACTTCTTTCTTCCCACAGCCTTTGTTTTTTAAGAGCACTTGAAAATATTGTTCTCAGGTAAATGTAGTGTTCCATGCTTGATCCATGCCTTAGGATTTCAGTGAACATCTTTCCCAGCCCAAGAAGCTATTGAATTTTTAAAGCTTTTCAGGAAGAAGATTTAGCTGTACCAGACTCTATTGAAAGAACAATGGCTTGTTCCTCCATTCAGCAGTATTCTTATCCTAATAGAGTGCTTGAGTTGCAGTTGTATCAAAATCATTTTATTTCTATGCTTTATTACTTTCGTTTCCCTCTTTATCTTAAGTATTCTTAATGAAAATGTGGGTATTTGAGATATGGGGGTGTTTTTTTAATCTTGGGAAACACTTTTCCAAATAATCCTTGCAAGATGGGAAAATGTATCATCTGCATAGAAATTATAATGCTTCCTAATAAAGAAGTCCTACGTTAGTAGTTATTAAATAACATTGGAAATGAAATAGGCCTTTTGAAAGGTGGGAATGAGTCTTAGAACTGCATGGCTCATCTTGTTACAAAAATAATATAAAAGAAACAAAAGTGAGAGTTCAATTAAGAGAAAACCATCCTTACTCTTTCGAAACTATACCTGTATGAAAGATTCCTTCTTTTATCACAAAAATATTAACACAGAAATTCAGCCTAGGTAATACACTCCAGCATACATAGCTCATCATTTTATAAGGTATTTTTAATCCTTAAATAATGATTCTAATACCAACTAGTTTTAACTTGCAATTTACTAATTTATTATTTTTTTAAAATAAAATTCTGTGTAATTGACGGCTGTCTAAAATGGAGATGGAGAAGAAAGCTAGGAAAAGGTTTTAAGGAGAAATGTTGCTTCTTAATCCCGGTTCCTGTGGCAATTTTCTGTCTTCACTCATCACACAACTGAAATACACTGCGGACTTGTGAGAGGAAGATAGCAGAGTCTGTAATCCTCAAATGAAAGACTTCCTTCTGTTCTAACTGCTAACTATTGTGCATGGATTCTGTGGATATATACCAGAGGTCTTCACACTTGGCAGCTTTAAGACTTGTGGACTTCAACTCCACAAGTCTTAAAGTTGCCAAGTTTGAAGACCTCTGGCAAATACTCTATTGCAAAGTATTTGAACACAGCTTTACAGTTAAAGGAGTTTTGTGAATTTACTGTTTTAGTCCTTAATCTATAATGCCACTTTGGATGGTACCAGTAAAGTTAATGAAAAGAATGACTTAACTTTACATTTATTTTTGACACTTCTCAACAATATCAGAGAGGGTCCCAGATAGTGTTCTGAAGTACTGTGCAAGTGATTTGGGTTCTCTTTTTTCAGTTTTTGGAAACATCTGAAGTAGCAACTTAGTCTTTTGTTGTGAGAAAAATAAATGAGTTACTTTTTTTGCTGGAGGCATTTGTACATTTTTGTTTTGTTTTGTTGCAATTTGGAAATAGTAGAAAGCACATCCTGTTTAGTACTTTATGTCTGAATTTGCCTTAAGAAACGATGTGTAGTTGGAGACAGAGATTTCTCCTTTTGCTTTTTTTATCTTTTCAAAGTAAAAAACTGTTTTCATTTTCCTGTCTGTGCTGGAGTATCTCTTCTTTTCTCCTGGGTTGATTAGTGAGACACAGCGGTATGTCTAC
The DNA here is from genome assembly GCA_032468135.1 of Calamaria suluensis. NCBI lineage: Eukaryota > Metazoa > Chordata > Lepidosauria > Squamata > Calamariidae > Calamaria > Calamaria suluensis. The sequence continues at coordinate 456,443 of JANHFP010002171.1, read as the reverse complement.
ACAAAAGTTAGGTTTTCCCTTTGCTTTTTGTTGTGAAATATGTTGCTTTTTGATGTAAAATATCTAAGTGTGGCTTTTGATCTTGAAGATATTTTCCTCACAAATCTGCTAGTTCTCAATCTCCATTTATATAACTTTGAAAATTAAAACCTTCTGCTCAAAACCTAGGCCTAAAATATATGAAGCTTCTTTTGGTACAACTCTTCTTTCCTGATGGGTATACCCTCTCATTCTTTAAGATTTTGTCAACATTCCGAGTAATCCTTGACCTATAACCATAACTGAACTCAAAATGCTGTTGCTAAGCAAGACAGTTGTTAAGTGAGTTTTGCTTCATTCTAAGACTTTTCTTCTCACTTGAACTCATAGTCTGTTGTTTTCTAGCCTGGTGTTTTAACCACTAGACCAACATGTTTCATGCTACTATTATGTAATTAGCACAATCTACAACTAATCTCTGTTGAATTATTCTTGCATATTAGAAATGTTCTCAATAGGTTTTTACAGAGCCTGAATGAAAAACTGCAATATAGGACAGCTTCCATCCCTGGGATCCTCAGGTAGAAAAACAGAAGGGATAAAAACCCCAGGGTCCAATAAAATTTACTAGAACCCAATGAGTTTAGGAAGTGTATTCCTTCCTCATGGAAACTCTAAAAACAGAATCAATCAAAAGAGGTCATTAATGTTTTGCAGAAAGTTACAATATATAGATTGTAATATTTATAAAAATAGCCAATTATCTGGTATGTAGTATAACAGAGGTGTCTATAATAGGATAGTCTCAGCCATAAATTCAGTTGGACCACCTCAGTGCTAGACTTCGTCTTTGCTGTATCCTTTGAATTGCAGAGTTTCAGTGTGCCTCTTGGCTTCATGTCATGTTCTGAAGCCACATTGTGCTCTAAATTGCTCATTGTGCTCTAAATTACCAAAAGATCTGTTGATAAAGAAAAAGCCATTGTTTCAGTTTTGCTCGCATGTCATTTTATGAGGTATTGCTCAAATAAAATAGCACCATGAGTTACAGAATCTTTTTTTATAATATTTTTTATTCAGTACATCAATACATCAAAAATGTCATACAGTATATTTTCCCTCAGTTTTTTCTCCTTTCCCCCACCCCCACATATATCATATTTCCTTTTATATATATATATATATTATATATATATATAATATTTATTTATTCAAGATTACAGAATCTTGAAACCCAAATAAGTAGTCCCCTGCTGTAACTTTTATTCTTTTTGAATATTTAAGTGGGTAGTTAAACACATTTAAACATTTTATCTTTCTTCTGTAGTTAGATTAGATTAGATTGAGAGAGAGAGAGAGACCATTAAATAAAATTAGATTCACAAGACCACTTTCTATCAGTGGTTTTCTCATCTTCCTTGTACACTCTCTCTTCAGCCTCTGGACAATGCCCCCAAATAATTTTCTACTTAGCTCAGTGAAACTGGCAGCCATAATTTGGACTTTAAAACATAGGTTTCCAATTTAGGGCCACATTGAATGAAGAGGAATTGTTTGGGGCCACATATATAAAATATATAGCTAATTTATGATCTTGTAGGGGTCACATTACTAACTGTCCATGACTAAATGCATGGCCTTCAAATTAGCTTAAAAGCTAATCTTTCAATTTATGCCATGCAAAATGTATATAAGAGAAAATAATTAAGAAACCTTAGTGATATTCATGTCATTTTAAGTCATAAAGTTCAATTTAGTAAGCTGAAAGTTGAACAAGCAATATGCTAATGAATGGGTTCATTTGTTCTTGATCTGTATAACAGGATAAGGCAATTACGGAAGTACTGTATAATATTTGGCTGTTAAACTTGAGAGAGCAGCTTATTATACCTAAACGAGCCAATAACGAATACTGAATGAAATTGGGCAGAATCCATTGTAAACTTCCAGTTATGACTTTGCCAGTCTTGTTTTCATACTTGCTTAGGGCTTTTTCACACACTGCATTCTTAAACTGCTCAATTCCCAGAAATAAGATTGGTTTAAGAAACCTGTCCCAGATTTCAACTACTTCCTCTGCTTTGACCATCATAAGGGCCTGGTATTTTCTCTAGACTGTGGCCTCCAATTAGTGGCCTCCTCTGTTTTGTTTTTTAAAACTCCTATGGCCCGTACCAGGAAATAAAGCAACAATGCCTTTGCTTTCCATGAGTAAGTCTTTGAGGAGAGAACATGTGGATTCCATTGACAGACCTTTCCTTTTCTTTGGACCTTTCTGTATTGGCTCTGCCTCAAACTGTGCACCAATCCATGGACTGGGAAAAATAAAAAAAGAAAACATTTTTTTACCATTTATTTTTTTCTGTTCCTTAGCCTAGAAGGTAGTTCAACCAGTAACTGAATGGGAGAGGACATTCCTACCACAGCACACATTCATTAATTGTAATAAAGGTATACAGAATGCAAACGGGACACACTGCTTACAATGGTAGAAATCCTAAAACACTACTTTGGATGCAAGATAGAGGAGCAATTGTCATTGTATGTTCCTACTCTCAAGAAGCACTTAACATGGTGGCAGAAATGAATAAACTGACCCTTGAACTGAAAGACAAACAAGAATCGGAATATTATGAAATTTGGGACAAATGGTACCAATGGATTGGGAAAAGCAAATAAAGCAAATAAATAAATATACATATTAACTTAATTGACATAAAACATGTTGACATAGATATTACTATAATTGAAATATATATGATAAGAGTTTTCTATAGGCTAAAGAACTGATTAGAAAAGAAAATTGAATAGATTTTGATCAACCACAATAGCTATGTTGTTTGTAGGTAGATTCAACTTACATTTTTGTTATATGTTTATATGTTTCAAAATATGTTTGTGTGTGTGTGTGTGTGTGTTTGTTTGGTTTTTTTAAAAAACATTCTTTCAATTTTTCAATCTTTCTGTTAAAATACTGTTAAAAATAAAATTTAAATAAATAAATAAATACATGGTGGCCTAGTCATGCAGATCAGCCCTTAGTCACGTGTAGAAAATGAGGAGTAAGATGAATGAACAGATTGCCTGTATCAGTATATTGCTCATTCATACTTTATTAAGTCATAATCGATAGCCACGTGAACATGACCTTTTCTGAAATAATTCTCTATTAATCTATTAAGTATAGGTATCCTGTTGCCTTATATTTTATTCTTTGTGATAATGTAACCGTAACTGATCTGGGTAACACCTAGGCAAATAAACATTTAAAGAATAATTATGAATATTCAATATTGTAGTATTTATTTGTTAAGTTGCAGGTTTAATCTTAATTTAGCCTCCAAATGGGAAGAGCTACTTTTGCTTAAATGGAGCATCATGTTAAAATACTGTTGGTGGCTAGATTTGTTTTAACATGGAAATTTGTCCTCATTGCCAGGAATAGAGCTGGAGTGCTGCAGGGTTTGTATTTCTAGAATTCTTTCATAACTTTCATTTGTATTTGATTGTTGGCATGATTGCAATATTTGTACGATCTGATTGACTGTCTGGATATATTTTTTTAATTAAATGCAGACTGAACTCACTTAAAACATGTTGTATTTACTTGTAAAAAGTTTTCAAATGATTTGAAATATCTTCTCTCTTGGTCATCTTTAAGTAGTTGAGCAAGCAGTTAACATTTATGACTCCATTTTAATGTGTTGGAGGTCTTTTTAACACAAACAAAATGTGCTATGCAGGATAATTAAATCAATATTAACATGTAAGAACTTGCAGTTTCTGGAATTGCTCTCTTAAAACACAGAATATAAACAAAAACCCTATTATTTTTTGTGGTGTACAAGCCCAGATGAAGGAGTTGTTTCCTGCTTTGTGCTGTTTGTGGAATGCATTTTGTTGTTGAATGTGACTTGCAGTTGTCCTGGATTTGGATAGGAACAAATGAGAATTTCAGAATCTGTAGCATGTCTTTTCCAATTAAGAGGGATAGAAGAAGAGTTGAATTTTCCAAGGACTTTTTGAAAGGCAGTAGCTGATATACCTGGCTAAACAAATAGATGTAATACAGAAACTGATTTTTAAATCCTCAGAGCAGATAATAAATATTCTGGTTAAAATCCAAAAAATTTGTACTTGTTTCATGAACTCCGCATCTGTTGTAGAAGGAACATATAGATAATCAATCATCATTGAAGATAATGGAGGAGACTTGGTTTGTGGAATGTTCTTCAACATAAAACACTTACACAAAATATTAAGTGTTATTTTGGCAGCTAGCTGGCAGTGTGTTGGCCGGCCCAGAGCTGCCATTCAGCGGGGAGCTGCCCTGAAGATGCTAGCCACCCTACCAGCCCAGAATCTAGCCCCAGAGGCCACCCACCCAAGCAGGAGCTGCCAACTACGCCACCACACGGATTCTCACCTCTCCGGGTGGCGGAGACACAGTGGCAACAGTTAGAAAACCCGGGAGTAGGCTATGCAGCCACCGAACAGCTGAGAAGCGGTTGCGTGGCAATGACATCAGTGGGGAGGTGCGGCTGCAGCTGGGAGGCAGCCATTGTTCTCCTGGGGCATCTGGGACATCCAAGGAGGATTGGCCATTCAGCCGAGGACCAGTCCTCCCTCAAAAACTCTATTGGCCCACAGGCAGGGAAGGATGGGCCTGACGGCATGCAGATTACAGAGTACCTGGGAGAGAGCTGTGCATGTGGATGGGTAGGGCAGTGATTAGTGTTTAAAAGGTGATGGGGAGCACAGGCAAGTAGCCCAAAGAAGATATTCCTTTGAGTTTGTGATTGTCAGTTTGTGCCAGAAGGGGGGTAAAACAAGAAGTAATAAACAGGTTTCTGTTTGGAGTCTTCCCTTCCCTTCTGGAACCTGACAGTTATGTTCAGGAATACCTCCAGTTAATTATCATGACTATTAGGATGGAAATAACCCTTAAATTTAGTGGGCTTGCTTCTGTCGATATATTCATATATATCATTTATGCATATTGGATCTTTGATCAGGGATATAAATGACAGAATTACAGTAGGATCAAATCTGGAATAGTTATTTAAATGTGTTGCTATTGGTATTTTGCAATAATAATAATAATAATTTATTACATTTATATACCGCCCCTCTCCTCGCGGACTCGGGGCGGTGTACAGCCATA
>JANHFP010002171.1:404532-416387 GCA_032468135.1 Calamaria suluensis | reverse complement strand
ATTAGAGCGATTTACATTGAATTTGAATCTATTGGTAGCCCTTGTGGTATTGTGGTTGAAATTAAAATACTCATTTACTGGTAGGGAATTTTATTTCAAGCAGAGGATTTGAGTATTCTTCTAGTAATATGTTATGATTGTCTGTTGAGGACTAACTGTATGGAGTCATGCCCAAGGCACATCTGCTTTGCCTATGTGAGAGGGTACAACTTCACGTTTATAACTGATCCTGTCCACTGTCTTTTACCAATAATATAGTCCATTTGATTTCTGTGGGCTCCATATACCATGCTAGGAAAGATACTCTTGGCACACACTCTTGTCATTCTCCACTTGTCCCTCATAGGATCAGTCCCTGCTACTACAATTGGAGAGAGAGCACAGCAGGATGTGTGGGGCAGACTTAGTCATCCCCAAAGGTTATCTGCAAAATACGCTGTCTATAAGGCTAATGTGGTGTCACAGATGTTAGCACTTATTGCTCAAAACATAATCTCTTAAACCTTTTCCAACGTTAGGATGAGGTGTGCCTTTCAGTTGTAAAAATGGTATTATAATATAATCTTTATTATTAATCTTAGAAACCACTGCTTCAAATACGTTATTGTACAGATGGCTGCTATCAACACACGAGGGCTAGCCAATTGTAATATTTGTAATTTTTTAAAGCTGCCCTGCTCAAAGTTGAAAATTAGAAGGCCCCAACACGAAGTGCTTGTTGTATAAGAATATTAGTGTATTTCTGGTTCTTTATCCTGGATGGTAGGGAAGGACAGAAATGAACAAACTGAAATTGAACGAACATACAGTTCTTCTGTTGGCAGTCTTTACGGTTTGATTTTTCAAAATGTGCACAAAAAGGCATTTGCAAGTAATTTTCAAATGGCTGTATTACAGCTGTCAGTGAGTGGAAGGAACACCCACAAAATGTGCTTCAATTTGTTTTCTACTCCTGTGGTAAATACTAGCCAAATTGCTCTGTTGTGTGGCAAGACCATAGCAGGAGCTAGAATTATCAATGTGTGCCTCAAATCCTACATACAGAGATTGAACTCTAAACTGTTTCCAGCCCTGGTATGCTTCCATCATCCTGTTGTCAGAGGAGATATTACTCTAGTTTTGCTACCGCAGCTTCCAAAATGAGGATTGTGCTTTGCTGGTTCTTTCAACTCCAATAAACGTGTGCAGTTATAGATCTTTCTTTTTTTAAAAAATCCAGCCATTCCTAATAGAAGAATGATCTGCATGTTTTTATAAAACAAACTGAAAGTCACACAATTTTGACATAGCTAGTGAAATATTTTTTAAAAAACAAAAGTTCCATAGGCTCAGTGTTTTAAAAAAAGATGAAAGAGGTTGTTATATTACAAGCCCTTTCACAATATTTGAAACTAACTTGCGGATTGATTAGAATTGGTTTTGCCAGTCAAAATGTTGATACAAAAATGTTATGCATCAAAAATATGTAATTCAGGAGTAACTTTAGATATTTTTATTGTCAAAGGTTTAAGACAGCTGTAGCCAATCCTCAGTGACAAAAGAGAATGTTTTACTTCCATACCATTTTTACTGGCATTCTTCCACTGTATTTTCAGCACATGTCTTCGAGAAATTCCTGTAACCTGAGGGGGTTCTTTTTATAGGGGGAGAGGAATTATATTATTTTAAATGTTTTAATTTGGTGCTTTTTTCTATTTATGGTTTTTATCTTTTTCTTTTTAGTTCTATGAAATGTTTATAGAAACATATGAAACTGGTGGGGTTCAGTACCTCCAACAAAGTTAAGAACCACTAAACTAGACATACCCAGTTCCTTCAACCGTTCTTCATATGTTGTAGCCTCCAGTCCCCTAATCATCTTTGTTGCTCTTCTCTGCACTCTTTCTAGAATCTCCACATCTCTTTTACATCGTGGCGACCAAAACTGAATGCAGTATTCCAAATGTGGCCTTACAAAACCGATTTGCATTACTGAAGCTTTAGGAAACCAATCTATTTTTAATAGAATACCAATCATCTAAATCATAAGAGAAGATGACTTCAACACATGTTTTCCCGTTTATTGGACACATTAGAAAATGTGTATAAACCAGTGGATCAATGACATTTTTTGTCCTGTTGCCCATGTGAGGGGGTGGTTTATCTTCCTGCCATCACTGCTGGAGCAGTTGGAAAGGAAACAGCTGTGTCAGTGCAGCAGGAGTAAGAAACCCAGGGAAAGAGCTGTCTATTCAGACTTTCCCTTAAATTAACATCTCAATAAGAGGCTTTGCCAAGGCAACCTGAGCTAGATGACTCCATCATGCATAACTCTTGTCTTGTGTGAAAGGGGAGGCTGCTGGCCTAAGATTGAGTCAAGTCCTTCCTGTTCAAAATATTTCTTCCTTTTCATACCATGGACCAGTCTTCCCTAGACTGTAGGAGACATCAATTTGGCTGTGACCATAGAAGACATGTAGGACAAAAATTGGTGTTCTTATCAAAACCTATTTGCATTACTGAAGCTTTAGGAAATCAAGATCTCTGTTGTGATCTTTTAAACTTACTATGGATGACCTGCCTAATTTATCAGCAATATTTCAGTGGAAGAATAACCATAGCAAACAATAGGAGGACTTCCCAGAACATCATTCTAGTCATTGTAAAAAGTTGTACCTTGCTTTTCTTTCTCATTCCCATTGTTTCTTCCTTCTGTACCGTGTCCTTTTAGATTATAACCCTGAAGACAGAACTGCCTGCTTTTAATTATTCTGGGAGCTTTCAGATGGAAAATGTGGATTATTAGCATAAGTAGCCTTGTGGTTCATCATTATGAAACCCCTGTGGAAGGCCTGCGAAATTATTTTGTGGTCCAACTGGAAGCAACCCATTAACTCCTTACAGTTCTGAATTTCTGTCTGCAGATTAAAAGAACAAGATCTCTCCTTTTCCATGTGGACTAGAAACTCAAGACTGTAGACAGTATGATACAAAAAAAATCTGTGTGAATAAGAATTGATTTTTTATTTTTCTATATCAGGACAGCTGTCCTGTTAATTGTTATTTCCAGAGAAAGAGAATTCACTGCCCACAGGGACAATCTGTTTCATTGCTAATAGCTCTTATTCAAGGGAAGATTTTGTCTAATATTTAATTAAAATCTGTTTGTCAGCCAGTCAGTCCTGTTCATTGTCTTTAGACTTGGAGCAACAAAGAATAGTTTTGCTCAAGATAGGTTTCCAGGTATTGGAAGGCTGCTTTTACATGTCTCTTTAATTCTTTTCTCCTGTTAAACATTCAAAATTGCTTGTTTTTAATAGGATTTGTAGACATCCCAATTTTCTAAGATGCTATTTTCCGAATGTGTCAATGGTATTCTTAAAATACAATATCTGTAGTCATGAACCTAGTTCTGCAGATGTAGCACAGCTAACACAAAGTGGAGTAAAACAGTCATTTGGTGTTATTTGGGATAAATTGCATTAGCTTTTCATATTGTGCGGCTGACTCACTTTCATACTATTCATATTCCATCTTGTCATCTACTGAGATACCTAAACTTTCTTGGATATGCTGCTATATCTAAATATTCAAATATTTGATATTTTATATCTAAATGTTAGATGGTACATATTTATTTAATTTAGTCTCATTTTATTGAGAGATTCAATTCTCTAATTTAGTTTCAAGCTACTGCTTCATCTTTCAAGATTCAATCTTTATTCATTATGCTTACTGTCTAGTTTAAAAAGGATACTGTTGGAAATACTTTTTGTTCTTATAAAAAGATTATTGGTTGCCAATAAAAAATGATTGAGTTTAATCTGGCAAGACTTATTTTTGACAAAACAATGTTGGCTCATAGGAATCAATATTGTTAATTATAAAAGTACTTTTCCAATATTTTATATTTACACCCCATCACGTTAAAGAAACCCCTCATACTTAATATCAAGATCTACTAAAATATTTTTGTTGATGATGCCCTGTTTGTAGCCAGATAGATTTCCCTTTCTTTTTACCCTTTACTTTTCTGTCTTATAGGAAGGAGTAATCAAAATATGTTTGTAACTCTCATTCCTACATTTTCCTACCTAGAACCTTATAAATTTTAGAAATTTTGATAGCCATGTTTTTTGTTCCAACATAGATGAGCAGTAAAGGATAATATTCAGCTGTTTGTGTTAACTCACATCTTGAATATGGGCATTGAAAAGCCAAACACCAGTCATGAGGATATATTTTCAGTGGGTGTGCCTTCATTCCTCTTATATGAGGGACATGAACAACACACTTGTGTTTCTGTGTGGGTCTGGGTGTTTTCATTTTCTTCTTGATTCATTATCTGCCAATAGTCAAGGTTCTCAAGAAAAACTGGTACTACTATAGAATTCCAGTGGCATCCAGTTCCTCCCGAATTGTTTTGGTTCATGTGTCATGTTCAACTCCTGGGCTACCATATCTGGTCTGCAAACATCAGATGACAATTAGTAGGTCTGTGTTGCCATTTTTCGGGCATTTGAACTTCTGTAATCCAAATATGGGGGGTTTGCTTATTTCTTGCCCTTTGTCTTTCATTCATCCAGTATATGGGGTCATACAGAGAAAATACCTGAATCTCCTTCAATATTTTTCTTGCAGAAGGCAAAACTTTCATTTTCTTGGGAGGCAATTTACATTGTTCTTGGGCAGAAAAAAAATAAACAAGGTTCACAGCTTGCAGGTCATTGATCACTCCCTCAATATCACCCATGCCAGATTTTCTAAACCCATATAATAGTTTTCTGCATTTCCTTAAACCTCCCCACTATATTTTTTTAGATAAAAATTACCTTTTGTGTGCTTCCTTTGTGATATCTCTTGTAAATATAAATTATTTAACTATTCCCACCAAAGTTGTCAACTGTGATGGACCATCGGCTTTCCAGAGTTTTGAATAGAAGATTTTTTAAGCTCTCATTTATCTACTCTTTAAATGGAGAGAAAGATTTAATTTTCTGTAAACCATATACTTTGCCACTTAAATATATTGCCTATCTCTTGGCTACAGGGTTTCCATCAGGGGCAGTGGAAATGGTCAAGATGACAGCTGCAGCCATGGGATTGAAGCCTAGCCCCTTTTATACATGCATTGTCAATGCACCATATGTAAAAGGGAAGGGGATTTAATTGCAAAATCACAGATGCTATCTTGACTTTATGATCCACTGCAAACATTCTGCTTCTCTATCACTTCCTCACTTACTTGGTTACAGTAATGATGGTTACTTTAATTTCTATATTTGTTTTAAATCCTCATTTACAGGTGCAGCATACAGAATTGTGTCATTTGCCATCATGCAGTGATAGAGAAAGGAAGTGACCTCAAGGACTGTTTGATTGGAAATAGCCAGCACCTGGAAGCTAACTGTAAGTAGAATCTAATCAGTGATTGTTAAAAGGGCTGATATTGTAATCCAGTATTTCTCAACCTCAGCAATGCTGGCTGGGGAATTCTGGGAGTTCACGTCCACACATTTTAAAACTGCTGAGGTAGAAAAACATTGTTGCAGTCCATCTGTGTTTCTGGAATTGTCCTCTGAAGCTATGCAAATGAACTAGTTCAATTTTAATCCACTATATACATTTAATAAGACGGTAATTGAAGAAGGAACTGCCAGAAGCAAAGTTTTAGAAGTTCAGTTCAAATTAAAATAGTAGAAGCACCTTTACTGACTCACTGTAGATTAAAATTAAATTTCAAAATGACAAAATTTGGATCATGTAAACCAAGGGTGTCAAACTCCTGGCCCCCAGGCCGGATGTGTTATGCACTAGCCACACCCATGCCCAGTTTAGCGAAGGGGGAAAAAGTCCCGATAAGTCATGTGATGCCACCGTGACAATCAGTGGTGGGTTCCACTTACCTTTACTACCTGTTCGCAATGGGAGCGTGCACATGCTTCTGCACATGTGCAGATCATCCGTAATGACATCCGGCCAGATAGGCAGAGCCTCGGGCCGCCATTACTACCAGTTCTCAAGAACCGAACTGGGAGCAATCCACCACTGGTGACAATGTGAGTTTGACACCCCTGATGTAGACAGTAGTAAACTGCACAGAATATTGGTAGGTAACCATTTTTATGAGACCATTTGAATGTTAGCAGAAAGTAAGAAAGTTGGGATAGATCTTTGGAGAGAGCTTAATTGTTAAAACCTGTTTTAAAGCTAATTCCAATAGTTTATGCCAGTCCCTAATAAAATGATACCAGTTATTCAGGCTTCCAAAATCTGTTGTTCTTTTTACTAAGTGTACTTGCTGGAGCCAAGAACAAAACATTAGTTCAAGTGAGAACATGGATTGGCCAGATTCAAACATATGTGTCTACCAATGTTCTTTTTCAGCAGTCTGGTTTAAGTATTATTGTTAGAAAATCAAGAGACAACCTCTCAACAATGTACTGCAAATCGCTTACAGATGTACTTTCCCCCTAATCCTGTGCTAATCTATGGGTGCCTGTGTATATAAGTGAGCCTATGCTCAGACCTTACTCGCTCTGCCAAGTTACACAGTGCAGCCTTAGCAACTGCGGCATACTTTCATTGATCAACATGAGGTTCTGTGTTAGGATCTAAGCAGTTCATGCTAGGATCAAGGTGAAACAGAGTTATTCAGATTAAAAGCATGCCCACAACAGACATATTTTAAGGTTGAAGTGTTTCCTTCATTACATGACAAGGAGTGTTGGCAAGTGTCCCATGTGAATTGATGAGGTCCAGTTTGACAAAGGACAGCGGTCTAAACTATCTCTTCTCGCCCTGAAGCTTTCTAAGGAATATCTGAAGTGATGTGTTCTCCTTTGCTTAGGTGTGGGTCTGTGAAAAAACCTATACCATTAGCTGGTGGTGGTGGTGGTGGGGAGGGGGATGTTTAAAGTAATTTCCCCCCACAAGCAATGTGCTTCTAAGGTCTTCAAAATTTGTAATGGAAAGACTGGCTGAGTTTGTATATACACTGTATTTACGCTTATTGCAGAAGTATTTATACTACGTTTTGTCATTTAATTTGGACACTAAGGCAGTTAACTCTCCAGAGTATGAACAAACCCTGTGCAGTATCTTGGATTTTTGAACAAATTTATCCCTAAATTTGTGGGTCTGAGAATTAGACATGGATAATATTTTAAAGCAATCAATAACATCTTTTGGAAAGTCAGTCAGTCAGACAGACATATATGTGCACTCATGCACACACACCAACATACAGACTGCCCAGGAAGTCTAGCTGACTTCATCATTTCTTTTGATATGGAAAGTTATGCCTTACTTCTGTCACTTGGATGTTGTTTTGCACTCCATCAAAGTATAGCTTGCTTCAATCTCTCCTTTGCTTTAAACATCGGCTTTCAAGAATAAAGTAACCTTCTTTAATCCTTAAGGCTTAATATAGACCTGAAGGATGCTAATTCAGGAAAATATATGCCTAGCATTACAGAGTAATTTGTTTGGTGGCTGGGCTATTTATATAGCTAGAAAGAACTATTTTATATCTTTATTCTGCTATAAAAGTAATTATAGCTTGTCTTTTTACCCCATATGTTTTCTCTCTTAATTAAATAGTTGGTAACATATTTTCCCTTCTTCTTTTTCCCCTCTAATGAACAATATTTTAAATTATGAAGTATCAGGAGTTTTTAGTGGCTTCATATGAGCCAGGAACAAAATGGAATTACCTTTGAGAGGCTTCTATTGGATCTTTTTTTTTTCTTTTTTTGGTTTAAAATATTCAGAATATTCCTACTTAGCTAAAGTATCACTTTAGCTAAATATAAAGTGTTATATTTTATTATTTAATTATTTTATGTTTAATTAAAATGAACGTCACTTTGCCATTTTATAATCTAATTCCCATTTATATTCTGATACATATTTCTGACCCTTCTTTTCTGAGGAGCTGAGACAGGAACTATGAATGTTAATATACCTTTTACAATAGTAATAGTTTTTCAAGCTAAAGATCTAAGATCTTTTTTAAAAAAAGAAATAAACATTGTACGTAAACTATCGTTGCTCTTCTGAGAACTTGCTTTATTGCAGCGCTGTAAGTTAGAGAAACATAATAATCAAGATAAATTGATGGTTTCCATACTGTTATATATTCTGCTTTCTGATATCCATAACATAGATAGTTCACTTCCACATTATGTTCAGATTCTCTTTAGCTAGTAGCTTTCAGTGGTCCTAATCCAAATCCCAACAGAAACCATGCCGCGACTGCTTTTCACCTAGATATTTAAAATTCATAATTCTTCTGTAATAATGATTATCCTTTAGTCAAGAGGTCGAGAGAAGGCTGCTTTGAATGTGAAAGTCTTCCCTTGGATTAGAATCCACCATAACAGGAAACAGTTCTGTGTGGCCTGAGATTCTTTGTAAACAGCCTATGTGAGTCAGAGACCTTGTTGTTAGCGGTCCAAATCACCATATGACATTTGTATAATAGCAACTGTGCATCTGGAAGGTCTTAGAAATTTAACTCTAGGGAACCGGCTGTGTACATGGAGTGGCATTCTGTATATGACCCGACTCTCTGATTGTATATGAAAAAAAAAAAACTTGCCAAGAATCTGCAGTCACATATATCTCCTTTTATTGCTTCCTACTTTCCCTTCTAAGGTGGGTTCGGGAGCCCTTCAGACAATGCATGTTGTCATACATGCATTTGAAAGTACAAACAATTAAAGTTTTCCCAGACCACCAGCTTTTACGCTCACTAGTGATGACTGCAGGGTATGGCAACACATGCTCTTTCCTTTCTCTGCCATCATTTGGAAAGTTCCTCACAAAGGGTAACTAGTTAAGCAGACAAGATAGAAGTACTTTTGCTGTAGAGAGGCACCTACCTGTGAGAAGGCAAAGTAAGGTAGGAGAAAGAAAAGGCATTACAGAAACATAGCTTATCTTCTGGCATGTACATAATTCTTCCTAGTTCAGCAGGACTCTTCAGCAAGCAATATATTTATTCAATCTTTTGTAACTGTAAAAAGGTGCAAAAAAGACATTTGATATGCAAAAAATCTTCTCTTCATCTTGCTACCACTGTAGTTAATTTAAAAATGTATCCACAAATATGCCTTTTATTCAGCTACATATATGCAGAGAGTTATTTATATGCTTTTTTATCTGCAGAGCAGCATTAATGTAGTTTAGCATATCACAAATAGTACAAAAACTCCCATATTAAAATACAATATTTAATTATAATGTATAAAAGTGATAGCCTTCAGTTACAAGTGCAAGCTATAAATGATAGGGTAATTAAAATCAAGAACCAGGGGGAAAAAACTTGTCAAATACAGCAGTGTTTCAGTAACTTTTTTAAAAAAATTATCTATTTTACTTATCCTGTTAGAGAGAGAGTTCTAAAACATTAACTTCCCTGCTCTGATTCTGAAGATAAACTTAGGGCTGATCAGGACTCATAATTCTACAGAAGATATTAATTCCCAGGTAATCACATAGACAGACAGTACTCCTAGATCAGGGGTCCTCAAACTTTTTAAACAGGGGGCCAATTCATGGTCCCTCAGACTGTTCGGGGGCCAGACCAGCTGGGTGGGCATGGCTAGGTGATCATGTGACTGGGTGGGCATGTCTAATTTAGCAGTCCAAACAATACACACAAATTAAACTTTAACTTGTTATGCTCCTGAGGGTGGAAGCAGGATAGTGAAGGGATGTGGCTGCCTTGGGGTGTGTATGAGGGACTTGTGGGTATATGTGTGTGTCTCCTTCTCTCTCTATCTGGAGGCTGGGGAGGGAAAAAACAGGCCCGTTTTTGGCCTCCCTGGCCTTTAGTACCTCTCTGCTGCCCCAAAACAGGCCTGTTTTTGGCCTCCTGAAATCGCCGTGCGTCCCGTTTTTGGCCTCCCTGGTCTCCAGAAGGCAGGCAGCGGGTAGGTGGGGCATTGTGGGCAGGACAGCCTTGTGGTCCTGCACAAGCTTTGGTGGGCCGTATCCAGCCCCTGGGTCATAGTTTCAGGACTCCTGCCCTAGATTAATGTAGGCAACCTGACTAAAATCTATAATATCCTAAACTCTTAAAATCCTTCCTGGGTGAACATTAGGAAAGTTGTAGTCCAAACTACCTGGAGTTCACTAAACTACATCCCTCAGGCAGAGGTATCAGAGAGTTTGTGGGAAAATATCTTAAACACATACATTTTCCCCTTCTCACAGTGGGTTGTATGAGGTTCCCCCTTGAAAGAAATCTCTTTTTTTTCCCCTTTCCCCTCTCTAGTGAGTCCAGTGAGCTCCCTCATTTTGATTGTTTCTCCTAAGAATATCGCTTCTCTTTCCTTCTGTCCCGGCTTGCAATCCTTGGAGAGGGTTAAGCTTCCAGTTTGCCCTGGCACCTACTGAATGTTTTCTTTCCCAACAAAAGAAAGGCGCATCAGACCGTTGGTAGACATAAGCGGTGGTCCTCACTAAAAGCCTCTCGTGCTTTCTTGGCTTTGAAGTATATGGAAAGCAGTCTGGGTCAGCAAGTGGTTACTGCAGTTGTTCTTTCCTCCATAATAATTACAGCACATAGATATTATGTCAGAAGTATGGGAAAGTGTGACAGTGCACTTTTTGGAGGAGAGCCAGTAGTTTCCTGCTATAGCTAGGGAAAAAAATGGTATGTATTCCTCAGGTCGATTGGAGTTTATTCATTGATTTAAATCATTTATTTCCTGCTTTCCAGGAATAGAAATCTTAAATAGGTTTACAAATAAAAGTTACAGTTTAAACAATAAGTTTAAACATTTAACGAAAACATTCTTTAAGGCAGGGGTGTCCAACCTTGGCAACTTTAAGACTTGTGGACTTCAACTCCCAGAGTTCCTCAGCCAGCAAAGTTTTAAGGCACTGTATTTTTAGGCACTGCTTTAAGGCACTGCCTTCCCCAGCTTTAAGGCACTGTATTATTCAATATTATCTAATAGGACTGCCTGAACAAAGCCCTGCTATTTTCTTGGCAAAGTTTTTCAGAAATGGTTTGCCATTGCCTCTTGCCTAGGACTGTGAGAGAGTGACTGGCCCAAGGATGCACAGCTAGCTTTGTGCCTCAAATGGGACTAGAACTCAGAGTTTCTTGGTTTCCAATGTTATGTTTTAATCACTCCGCCAAACTGGCTCTCTAGACACTATATATAAACCGTGAATAAAGAGAAAATCAAATCAAACAGTCAAACAATAGAAACTTAAATCTAAAAGCAGGAATGAAAAATTTAAAATCATGATAGCGGTAACGCATTATTTAGAGGCTTGGGAGAATTAAAAAAAAAGTATTTTCTTGGTGCCAAAATATACAGTAAGGTCTGGGTGGTTTAGGCATCCATCAAGACTCACAATTGTTTTTGCAGGAATGTTTTATGCAGGTATGTTCGAAGGAAGCCTGACTATCAGTTGATAAAGTGAGCAGTTTTGGGATATGGGCTTCGTGTTGTTCTGGAAGCCAGCAGGGATGTGTAAGGCAGAGGGTGGCGGTCATGCCTCAGCTACAGTCTGATTCAGACCCAGAGGGGTTAACTGACTTTGCTGGGAGCGGCATGGACCAAATAGCCGATGATGTCATGGACCCATTAGCCTCTGCAGCTGGGAGCGAGAGCTCAGAGGACGAAGAAGAAACAGTTCCCCTGGCGGATGCTAGGGAGAGACGCAGGGACAAGAGACGTCAGGAACGATTACTCATGAGTAAACGTTGATTATGGGAAGGCCTAATAAGGCAGAGAAAGGGTGGGGTTCTTTGCTGGGGTCAAATTGTGTCTTTCATGTCAGAGTTTCTGCTTATGCCTTGTTCCTGTTCCTGCTGTGTTGATCATCTTTGGTATGTGCTGATTAATTTCTGA
>JANHFP010002171.1:309270-319945 GCA_032468135.1 Calamaria suluensis | reverse complement strand
GATGTAGCAGTGCCCCCCATGGCCCATTTTTGGTGCCAGGAGACTTCAGGGAGGCCTGCTAGCACAAAACGGGGTGTGGGGGATGCAGCATGCCCCCCATCCCCCATTTTTTATTCCAGGAGGCTTCAGGGAGACCAGCTAGCATAAAAATGGAGGTCACGCATGGGAGTTGCATGGGGGTGTCATGCATGGGGGGCATGGGGAGCACAGGGCGGTTGCATGCACAGGGGCAGAGCCTGCAGGGGGCATTGCACTATGGGTGTTGGAGCACGCACATGCTTTCAGCACCCAAGGAAAAAAAGATTCACCATCACTATCTTAGGGTATCAGTAAGATAAGGGTTTTTCTTCTTCTTCTGATTGATAGTGGGGAATTTCATTAATGTGTTCCAATTGAATAAGTCCAAAGAGTTAACTGACCAAGGAGATTAGTGAGTCAGGTAAATTCCCTGATTCACCAGAGTGTAGGAAGGAGATGTTGAGGCAGTGCAATTAAACTTGCAGGATTCTTCTAATATCACCACTCCCAATAAAAGCAGTTTTATTCCTGTGGAGTTGATTTCCTGGTCCTTCTGCTACCTTCTGGATAAATGCCTTTCTGTACCCCTGGCTAAGTTCATACATTATTGCACTAATCAATTATGTGATTTGTTTGCGTACGGCTTAGCATGACATGTGAACCTACATATTGTGTTTTAGCTCCAGAATAGAGACGTAGGAACAATGACTAAATCTAGCAATGAAGCTTTTATTATGGGAAAATTAACGAAATATGCACCAATTACTAATTTCCATTTTCCATTCCAGATATTTCTTTGCGGTGCTTACTATCCTGACTATTCTGGGGCTACTTAATGGCCTAGTACTATTGCCTGTACTACTGTCTCTTATTGGACCACCTGCAGAGGTAAGTGATCTTCTGTTCCCGAATAGCTTTTTCCAAGATACATTAAAAAAAAAACTTAAGACATAAAAAAGAACAAAGGATTCTGAATCTTATTGGCAGATTTTGTTAAGAGACTGTCCCGGAGAGGTATTATGGGAAATCATTATCAATAAGTAAATTGGACATCAGGTTTTTTTTTACCATCAACACCTTTCAGGGTTTGCTGTATAATTATGAAAATTTTAATATTAAGGTAAATTAATATCAAATAAAGTCAGATGCATACTTTGAACTTTAAGAAAGCAAAACATAATAAGTACTGAACAATAATAAGTAAGGATTCCATTGACAAAAACATAGTAACATGGCAAAGAAGTCAAAAAGTAGGTAGGAATTCCTAGAGTGAGATACTAAAACACATTACAACAATTATAAAGGAGGGAAAAGTATATGAAGGAACCTTAAGCGGACAAAGAAAAATGTCAGGAAAGATCTGAAAATGAGGCAGGTCACATGTAAGAGATGAAAAGAAATAGCTTGAATCTATCTATCCTATCATCCACCCACCCGTCCGTACATCTGTCTATCTAATATATCATCTGTCTATCAAAACTGAAGCTATAGATAGTCCTTGACATAACAACCATTTGTTTAATGATGGTTCAAAGTTACAACAGCCTTAGAAAAAGTGACATATGAGCCCTTCTCAAAGTTACAACTCGTTCCAGCATCATGTAGTTACATTCTCAGCTGGCTTCCAACAAGCAAAATCAATTTGGGAAGCTGGATTTGTTTAACTATTAACAACCATGTGATTCACTTAGAGACCATGTGATTCACTTAGAGTAAAAATGGTTCTAAAATCGAGTCTGGTCCTTTGATGGCTCGCTTAGTAACCACATCATTTAGCAATCAAAAATCCCACTTCTAATTGTGGTCATAATTGAGGACTATCTGTAGTATCTTAAAACTAAAGCTCAGAATGAGCTAGGAGAGTTGAAGGATGTTTAAGAACTATAACAATTAAAAAAACTTCTTTTTCTGACCCTGTAATGGCTTCAAATAGATTCTTCAAAATAAAAGAATCTATTTCAAAATATTGACTATTAAATTTTGTACTGCACCATTTGAAGCTTAATTTCTGCTCAAGAAGCCTAAAAGAGGAAAAAAAGAAGGAATTGATCTGTTATATTTTTTCATTGTCAGAATTCACCATGAATTGAATTGGTTTTAAGAAAAAAAGTGCAAAAATTTGGGACTAATGCAGACAAGAGCAACAAACGTTATCCCAGATCTCAAAATTAAATCTTTTAAGGAAGGGATAAAGGAACTGGCAATTTTTAGCCTTAACTCATAGATTACATGAGTCATAGATATAATTACACTTTTAAGTACCTGTTGACTGAGAACTGTTCTGTGCTACCCACAGAATAATGATGTAAAGTAAGGTTGAATCTTAAAAAACTAATTATTTGCAGAAAGAGCAGTTCTACAGTAGAATCAGTCCCCTAAAGAGAAGGCAAGCTTTCCTTCCTGCATATGTTCATGCAAAAGTTTGATATGGATGCTTTAATCTGGATTCCTCCACCAGGATTCCTGCACTCAGGCAATTGGACTCCTTCCAAATTTGTAATTGCTTGAGAAAACAATATAATAGGATATAGATGTTCTGTTCTGCACTATTTCACTGTAGGGGGTCTTATGTCATTGCTTATCAGAAGTGCCAACTTAGATGAATAAAATTAAGAGCAAATATGTCAGCTGTGATTTACTATTTGCTATACACAGATAATCAAGTTGCCTTTTTCAGTTAAGCTCTTTTCAGATGTAAGAACTTTTAAGCAATGCTGGGAATAGACCCCCGGACTGAGCTGGTTGCTTAGAGGATCACATTTGAAAGCACATTGGCTGGATAACTTTTGCTAGTTCCCTTATTCTGTACACATCTCTTCTTTCTTTTCATCATACAGGTCACGCCAGCAGATAATGGCAGCCGCTTGCCAACGCCATCACCTGTCCCACCGCCCATCAACCATCACAGCTTCTACATTCGCCAACATGGAAACGCTTTTGGTGACTCCTCAGACTCGGAATACTACTCAGAGACCGTTAGTGCATCAGAGACTGGTGAAGATGACCGCAGCACATACATCATCTCCCCAGCTCAATCACAGATCTTGGTCAAGGCCAGCAAAAGTCCTAATTTCCCCCAAATCACTGTAAGTATCAATCAGGGCCCGAAACAACCAACTTGTTTTTTTCTGGCTAGATGGTATTATTTCATAGAAAGAGAAGACCAAAGACTCCTAGATTGCAGCTCCAAGAAGAGCATATTTTCCTTCATTAATTGGAAGAGGGACAAAAATCAAAACTGAGATTGTTGATTTATTTTGGTCTCTAATATTTTAGGATAGGTGTCCCCAACCCCTGGGCCATGGCCCACTACCGGGTTGTGGCCTATTTGCCACAAGGCCATGAATGGAGGGCCATTGAGCAAAGGTGCATGTGCCACTTGCCTTGCACGAGCAGCAGGATGGTGCGTGTGTTCATGCGTGTGCATGCGCACCAGCCTACTGTTCATGCAAGTGGAGATGCCGGCCAGCTACTCATGCGGCCTGGTTCTCCCCTCCCCCCTCAAGCCACAGAAGTTAGGGATTGCTGCTTTAGGGTGTCTTAAATTTCTATGTGAAGTGGAGAAGGACCAACAGAAAAGATTATATGTAATTCAGGATTGAACTGCTCAGTTGCTGGTACTCTCTGAGCTTGGTTGTTTTCTTGTAGACATTTAATTACCAGGTTAGGCAAAATCATTAATGCAAGTTTGTTGGCTGTTTATATATAGTCATTTGCCCTGCCAATCTTTGCTTCCTCGTTGTTTTTTATTAGGGTGTCATTTTTTCCCTGAAGAGTTTTCTGCTTATCTGGATATTGGGGGCGGGAAACAGGGGGAGTTGTATTCTGGGCTGTTAATTTCCTTACTTGTTTTCTTATTGCATCCTTTAAATGATATGCAAATAGGGTTTATTTCTATGTATCTACTGATGGCTGATTTATTTGAAGGCCAAGCTTCCAGAAATTCTCTAGCATTTTTTGACTTGGATTGACCTAAAACGTTTAACAGTTTTTCAGTGGAATCTGTGGCGGAGTGTATCCATGTGTTAAGATCATTTTGTCTACTGACAACCAATTGGTGTTGGTAGAAATGGTCTGCCAATCTTTTATTTGTCTGTCCTACACAATGGCAGTTACAGTTTTTACATTATATGTCGGTGGTGATACTTGGTTTTTTTCCCCTCTCTGGTTGCTGAGTTTTCTGATTTGCTTAAAATGTTTTAGAAGGATGATGTTGGCTTGCATGCTATAGTGATGCTGAACAGTTGTGAAAGTCTGTTTCCTGTCTTGGATATGTTTTTGTTATACAGTAGTATTGTCCTTTTTGTAGGTTGTAATGGTTGTTTTCTGGTGATTTATGGAGTTAGACACTTTTCAATGAAGACCCCATCTGATGATAATACCTAGCTATTAATGAAATGACTGCAAGGAAACAACCAAGCTCAGAGAGCACCAAGAACCCAACATTGGAGAAGCACATTGAGACATAGTCATTGAGACTGAGAAAATAAGACTTTTAGGTGATGTTCCAAGGTCAAATAATAGTATCACAATGGGAAATATTGAGGAGTCACTTTTTAAAGGTCTTTTCTCATGATCCTATAAACAGTGAACAACAACAAATTGTGTGTCTATATTTCATTTTATTTCTAAACGGTTGTGAGAAGCACTGTCATGAGAAATGCTTGTTCAGAGCAGTGTTTTCTCACTCTTCTGTTCCTGTTTCTATACCTAACAAGTGGTTTTTTCTCTCCTGTGCAGGTGGTAAAAAGCTACAAGACAAGCCTAGAATCACCTTTATCATTGTGCAGCCCGGAATGGACCCAATCCAGAACTCCTGGCGGCCATTTGCCAGCAGCTGTCACAGAAATCAAAAGTTGTTTGCAGCAGCAAGAACAATCCAACCACAGACTAGGGCCTCAATCGGCTCAGTCTATGCCCAATCCCCTTCAGACTAACTCCATTACTCACGGCACCAAAATGCCGCCTTCAGGACCTGGGGCCACTTTCGCTACAGTTACAGCTACTGCCTCGGTGATGTTGGCCTTGCACCCGCCTTTGCCTGGATCTTGCCGGGGTTATACACACGAGGGGTTTGAATCTGATGATAACTCTGAAAAACCTGCCCCCAAATCATCTGACAGTTTGGAACTACAGGACCTGAAGCAGAATCATTAGCCATCCACTTTGCCAAGCCAAGTCACTGGCTCTAGAACTCCTGCCTCAGGGCTGGCCGGCATGCCAAGTGAGCACGAGGGCCAGGATCGTCCCACATCACAGACTGTGAAGTTCAATGTATTTATGGAAACTCTTGCATTGCATCTAACCAGCTGCAGGCATAATCAGTGTTGCTGAGAACAAAGGGACCAGGTTAATTTTCAGTGTCCATATTGCAAAAAAAAAAAAGCTGATAGGAGAATATCTCAGCATTCCCAGGTGTATCTGGCACCGAAAATCATTCTGGTTTCTTGGGTGTAAGGGTGTAAATTTTGTGCCCTTAGTTTGGGCCAGTGACCCATTTAATATCAGGCCTACTTGAATCTGAAAAAAGAAAGAAAGTGACCATTCTCCACAAGCTATGTGAACCATCTCATGGGTTTCTTTGGGCTAGTTGTCCAAACAGCCACCCTCCATGGAGAAAAGAGGACTCAAACTATGTGTGGGGAACTCTCCCACATTGTGCTGCTATTCTTTTATTTTTATTAATATTATTATTATTATTATTATAATTATTATTATTTTAAACTGTATAAAAAGAGTCACCAACCTTTCCCCCCCCCTTATAATTATAATAATTATTTTTTATTATTTTCAAGGCTCTCTCGGTAAACATGTGGCAATTTCCCTTTAAGGGGAAACACCAGGGTGAAGTTGTAATGGGGAGAGCATCCCTGTTGTAATGTGGGCTGAAAGGAGAATGCAATGGTGGCGGCGCGATGTGTCTTAAGGTTCTATGCAAACTGTGCGACAGGCTGCCTTCTGCTGTGGTTCCCACCAGTAGTACTGCCTATCCTAGCATCTGTGATGTCTGTGTTCTGGATCCTACTTCTAACCTTCCCTCCCCTATATTGTATACACTTTCTTTTACTTTGCTTGCCTCTTATATCAACTGAAAATGTTCATCACACAAATGTCCCCTAAGCCAGCGGTCTCCAACCTTTGCAATTTTAAGCTTGGTGGACTTCAACTCCCAGAATTCGCCAGCCAGCTTTGCAATTCCACCAAGCTTAAAATTGCAAAGGTTGGAGACCCCTGCCCTAAGCAATTTCGGATTAGTGTTTAAATGTTCTCCTGCCTGACTAATAGAAGTAAGGGATTATTCAAGAGGTTTTGAAATTTCCTCCACCCAGGAAAAAAGATAGTCGGATCTTCAAACATCAAGGAAAGATAGTTATCCTGGTACTTTGACAGAATACCAGGATACCAAATGCTTAAATATGTACATTGATTGCAAAGCTTGTGCAATAGGAATTGAAGGTTTCTGGGGGGGGGGGGGGAAACTTGGAGAAGAAACAAGGATCTCCACGCATGGTCAATTCAGTTGCATACTGTCCTGATGGAAAGAGTATTATGAAATAAGGTCACTCACTCCATGTTATTATTGGGGTGAAGCCATGCATATCATTGAGATCTTTTTAACCGATAATATTTTTCCTCTGCTGAGATGATTGGCTTCCTGAACTTTATGGTTATAGCAAAATACTCAAGCCACACTTGGTACACAAATGTGGCTTAAGCATTTTTTCCCCTTTACCAGAGGAATTTTTTATGTAAAAGAAACTGTATGTATGTGAAACTATCCTTTGATTCTATTTTGAGAGATTTGGAGCTGACCAGAAACCTCTCCCATTCAGTTAGATTTTGGTGCAATTGTCAAAGCAGAACTGTTTGATCTTCTGCCTAAAAGTTTAATCTTGTGTTCAAGTTTCTGTTCTCGAATTCTCCTGGTTCAGCTTCTCTAGTAGAAAATTAAAAATGAATTATCATTTGGCAACAGGGTGCTTCTAAAGGAGAAGTCCCAATTCCAATATGTATGCCTGGTTTCTGCATAACCAGGTCAATATTGCTTTATAAAACAGTTTGGTTTTCCATTCTATTTCAGAATGTCAACCTGCATTCTCCATGAACTTTAAAGTGATGGTTTGTGGCTAGGTCTAATCTGGGCACCACAAGAGAATGACGGACACCATATATGTTAAAAGGCAGATTTTCCTGGCGTTAAAACAGCTTATATTTATTTATTTATTTATTCCTTTCTTTCTGTTCCTTTTCCAAACGAGAAAAGATGGCAGCTGGATCAATATTTTCTTTGGGTTAGGTCTATTTACATGAGGTTACCAACTTCCTTATGTTAAATTACTCCCTTTAAGTTAGCATCAAATCAAATGATATATTCCCTTAATGTACTGTTCTTTCATCTGCTGGATATTAAGCCTGCAAAACATGGCAATTTCCCACAAAGAATAAAAAAGCAAGGCCTATGGATTTAGATGATTTCATTAATCACCTACATCAATCCAACAGACCAGAGATCAATGCCTTCCTGGATATTTTGCAGCTCAACATCCATTAGTCCTAGCATAGCTACTGGCAAGAAATTGTGGGAGTCATAGTCCAAAATATCAAGATGGCACTAGGTTGTCTACCCACACAGGTTGCAAGAAATTAGAGATTGAAACTGCAACTAGCAAAGCTTTTAAATGAAAGATTTTTCACACTTTGAGATCTAAACAATCTAACCTATTATATGCATACATGGAAACACATGCAGCTTTCTTACAAAAAAGATGAAATTATCTAAAACAAAATTATGTACCAGTTAAGGCAGGTAAATTGTTTTAGCTGATCCTGATTAAAGATTTGGGGGTTTCAGAAGGCAGGAAGTCCACCCTTATAGACTTCTAGGCATGATGTTGCCCAACATTTAGACACTAATAGTTTACCACTTTAACCATTGTATTAATTTGTTTAATAAGTTAACTTATAAAAGTATTGTCAGTATAATTGTCTCATAGCTACTCTGAGGGCTTCAATTGAATTTGTGACATGCTTAGGAAAAAAATTGTATCATCCCCTTGAGCACAGAGGCTGTTATCACAATCAACCCATATTCTTACAAGAGTTTATTCTTGTTGGAATCCATTTCCCACTGACATTCTTCCTTCTAAACCCCAGGCACTTTAACCCCTTCCCTTCACCAAGAACTGCTGTAATTTTATTCACAGCCAAAGTTGGATTCACTTCTTGTTACCAAGGGAATATACTGCTGAGATTTTCACATCTGTGTAAGGTGAAAACTTCAGTAGGTTTATGCCTCTTGTTAAAATGAGCACATTCAGTTTATTTTAAGCCATCACAGATTTCTGGAGCCCAGAAGAATTTCCCAAAATTAATTTTATTGACCTGGCCGGCATTTAGACCAAGTTTTCCCACCATTAAATTCCTTCCTTCCATCCACTGTCTAAAAAGAACTGAGTGCTTCTGAAAAACCAATCCCTCTCCCCATCAAATCTGGGACCAGTGAAACACGATGAAAAGTGGACACATTGTATGTGTATTTGTGTGCGTGCGCGTGTGAGAGTATGTAGTGGGTGTGCTAGAGATCTGTTAACCTGATAATGTTGTCTTGCCATATAAATTATTTATATGAAAAAGAAAGATTTATTTTTGTAGTTTGTACAGACTTCTAGCCTTGCAATGGAATTTTTATTTTTAAAAGTAAATATATATTATATATAAACCTATCTTCTAGTGATCCTGTGTGCTGTTCTTTGTTCCAAACTGATGTTGAAGAACCTGTGGTTTTTCTAGGTGTTGGACCTATAGTGGAAGATTTCCATCTGAAAAATAGTGCTTGGCCAAAAGTTCACACTAATTGATAGCACAAACAATTTCATTATAAATGCAGGAAAGAAAATTCTAAGTAAAATGGCAGAGAACGGAGGCTTATGAATGAACAATGTGAAAACAATTGTTCCACGAAGATACAACTTAGCTTTATCTTTTGAAAATGAAAGGTAGACTGCAAGAGAAAGACCTGCGTCTTACATTACCCTGATGGAATCCTAGATGACACTAAGTTCTCCATACTAAAATGAGTTAACCCATCCCTCTTGCTGTCCTCCCTACTCTACCTTCCTCTTAGCAGTGACTGTACTGCAGCTGTTAGTAGTGTTTATTTTCCATAGTGTGTGGAGGAAGGCAGCACAGAATGGCACAGATCTACATGTGCATGGATATGTCTTGTCAGCAGCCACAGGGACCACAGCTGAGCCAATTCCACAAGCAGAGCAACAAACAGAATGAAGAAAAACAAATAAGAGATCTGAGTTCTCTCACACAGCACTGAAACTTAGAGGTTCAGTTAGGGGTGTTCATTTTAAAAAGCAATGTAACTCCTTTTTCCTACTGTTATGTGTAGTTTGCAGTGTGCAATGGCTTTAGCAAAAAGAGTTTGATTATGAAGAAGCATATAGACAGGCAGATGTTTGATGCATCAACATGCAACTTTAATTCAAAATTATGGCTACTCCCAAGAGAAAAAAATGTAGAATCTTCCTACAACGATAGAAGGGTTGTCTTAGCCGATTTATTTCAGATTAGCAACTAAAGTAGCGGTCCATGTTGAGCACTAGGGATTCAAGTTCGGCCTGTAAAAGTGCAATTAATAGGGTGTTACTAGCATACATAAGATGAGAAATAGTCCTTTTCAAAAACTTTGTTTCAAGATTGTTGATATAAGCCCTGTAGAAGTTACAGTGCCAAGCCCTAATTATCTTGCCAATTTAGTATCAGGTGAACAAGTTAGCTAAGCTGTATCTTATCCCTTTATACCAACTCACAATGGTTCTAAGCTCTGTGTCAGTCTGTTAAAAGCACAATCCCTTCTGTTTTCAAACCAGTTGCTTCATAGCATGATGTAAGTCCATTGCTCAGGACAAATCAGCTTCCTGACTCTTGGAAGTGGAAATTGTGGCTCTAATTGTGGTTGTACTCGAGGTCCATTTGTGCAGGAGAGTGCTACATCATACTAAATCATGTGTTTTATAAGAGATGTCCAGCAACTGCACTGTGGTTCATATGAAGAAACCGCCTCTTTTCTACTTACATTTAGGACATTTATTAAAAGATCAAACTTGTTCCTTAAAATAGACCTCTCATCTTCCAGATTAAGTCTGAACAGTGAGGAAGTTTCCTTTTTTTGCCCCTCTATTGAAATCAGCACATAGACTGCAATCCCAGCCAAATCTTGCCAACCAAAGAGGAAATTGTAATTTAAAGAGAGCAGAGAAGGCCTTGAAGAAAGATGTTTGGCAGGACAGGGCAACATGAGAACAAGTTACTCAATTTCAAAGCTGCTTGTTCCTGAGGCATTCAGCTCATTTGTGCTCAGAGACAGAAGCTGAATTGTGAATGAAAAATGAACATGGCAATATTGGCAAGGAATGAACAATAATAATTATTTTCCTTTTTGCAAGAAATAATAAAGAGAAAGAAACCACTGCTAAAATAAACATTTTCATATATACATATATATTACTATAATCGGACCTAACTTTGTGCACTTCATCAAAATATCGATCCCGGGTGATGCCAGAATTGAAAAAGAGCAAGAAAAAACTACGAAATATAGGGACCTACAGATCGAAGTGCAACGACTGTGGAAGAAACCAACAAG
>JANHFP010002171.1:152808-166880 GCA_032468135.1 Calamaria suluensis | reverse complement strand
AAATGAGAGAAATGCACCTTAGCAGCCAAAGAAGTTGAGTTCCTGGGGTATAAAGTGGACAGCAAAGGCCTCCGACCCACAGACGGAAAGTTAAAAGCAATAAGGGAAGCCCCAACACCAGCAAACAAGACAGACTTACAAGCTTTCCTGGGCCTGCTTAACTTTTACAAAATTTTTCTACCACAGAAAGCTACAGTGGCAGAACTGCTCCATAGACTGCTAGACAAGAAGACGAGCTGGACTTGGGGATGGGCAGAGGCCACAGCTTTCAAAAACATCAAAGAATTACTCACATCAGACCGCATCTTAACCCAATACTCCACGAATCTACCTTTAAGCCTCACCTGCGACACATCTCCTTTCGGCATCGGGGCAGTTCTAAGCCACAAAATGCCTAACGGCTCAGAAGCCCCCATCACATTTTACTCCAGAACGCTGACTAAGGCCAAACGAAACTATGGACAAATTGAAAGGGAAGCCCTAGCAGCTGTGGCTGGAATCAAGCGTTTCCACGAGTACTTATACAGCCGGCACTTTGAATTAATCACTGACCACCAGCCGCTGTTAGGAATCATCACAGGAGATCGGCAAACACCAACCATAATATCACCCAGAATGCTCCAATGGGCAGAATTCTTAGCAGCATACAACTATACATTGAAACATTGACCAGGCAAGAGCATCAGCCACGCGGACACCCTCAGCCAATACCCACTACCAACAGAAGCAGAAGAACCAGCTGAAATTCACCTCATCGAGAATCTCGCCGGAACTCTCATCACAGCAGCAGAGGTCACGAGAGCCACTGCAAAAAGACAGACTGTTGGCGCAAATTTTGAACTGGATTCTACGCAACTGGCCTGACAAGACAGAAGACGCAGACACAATTCCGTTCAAGCGCAGACAAACTGATCTGTCAAACCTGAGGGGATGCATACTATGGGGCGACAGAGTTGTAATTCCACATCCCCTGCAGAAAGCCGTTCTTCAGAGAATACACAACGGACACCCAGGCATAGTAAAGATGAAGGCCCTGGCTAGAAGTTATGTGTGGTGGCCAGGGCTGGACAAGGACATTGAAACATGGGTCGCCACCTGCACACCCTGTCAATTGACAAGGCCAGCAGCCCCGGCTGCACCTGTATACCCTTGGGAAACCCCAACAGCCCCGTGGTCTCAGCTACACATAGACTTTGTGGGACCATGCCAAGGGAATAATTATTTAATTATTGTGGACGCATACTCTAAGTGGTTGGAAATCTGTTTGATGACCTTGACAACCACAGAAGCAGTAATAAAAACATTGAGGGGCCTTTTTTGCAACACACGGTCTACCGGACACTGTGGCTTCAGACAACGGGCCACAGTTCATATCACACCAATTTGAGACATTCTTAGCAGACCTGGGTGTCTGTCATGCACTCTCTGCCCCGGGACACCCAGTTACAAATGGACAAGTGGAAAGAATGATCAGGACAACCAAAGAAGCCCTGGCATGCCTGACCGGGAGAGACTCCCAGGAAAAGATCAACCGGATATTGATGGCTCAACACACAACACCACATGCCATCACTAACAAAAGCCCAGCTGA
Source organism: Calamaria suluensis (assembly GCA_032468135.1). Lineage (NCBI taxonomy): Eukaryota > Metazoa > Chordata > Lepidosauria > Squamata > Calamariidae > Calamaria > Calamaria suluensis. The sequence continues at coordinate 165,289 of JANHFP010002171.1, read as the reverse complement.
ACTGTTGATGGGGCGCAAACTAAGGACTGTCATTGACAGACTACACCCAAGGTACACTCCAGAGACACCTGTTGACTCCACCAGCAAGCGCCGGGAGTTCCAGATAGGGAAACAAGTCTATGCAAAAAACTTGAACGGTGAACCATTATGGGTACTGGCTCAAATCACACAGAGGACTGGTCCCATATCTTACAAAGTCACCACAGATGACGGAAAAGAATCGAGGAGACATGTCAACCAACTACGGGCAAGGAAAATGAGAGGGGAACTGAGATCCAGCCTCCATGACAGTGCAGAAGGAGGGGAAATGTATTCCAGCCTCCACAACAGCCCGGAAGACGACAACATAGGAGCCGTCGACCAAAGAATAGAAAATAACCAACACCTACCAGAAGGAAGAATTGAGACTGAACGAGAAGTCCAAGGTAGGAGTGAAGAAAGGGCAGAAGGAAGACAACCGCCAGATAGTCCAAGAGGAAGAGAGAATTCAGTAAATCCAAGTGAGCAAAGAAGTGGAAAAGAAAATCCAACAGAAGAACAGGAGTTCCAGAATATTCCGTCCCAAGCAGGGGAAGCAGAAAAGAACTCGACCATTCCCAGGAAAAACCAAACATAGATTGAGCTGTGCAGGTCAAGTAGAGCACGCACGTGACCTGCGTATTTACGGGACTACATCAAAAATACGGACACTGATTGGTCAGTACTAACTAGGGGGGAGGAGTGTTGAGTATTGACAGACATGGCACCAGAGCCAATCAATTTGAAGTATGACACAGCCAATCACAGGCCGCGCACATAGCGCGGGAAGTTTGAAGTTATGTCAGTGGCTGGTGGCTCGGACCGCTCAGGTATAAGAGTTGTCGCACCTAACCAGCCATTGCTTTTTGTTCTTGCAACTTGCTGAATAAAGTCACTTAATAAACGTGCTTCTAGTCTATATTCTCCCAACTCTTCAATTTTGTTAGATAGGGCCCAGTGTTCAAGTCTGTCAAGATCCATCTGGATTTTGAGCCTATCTTCTAGGGTATTAGCTATTGCTGCCATCTTAGTATCATCTGCAAACTTGGTGAGTTCCCCTTCTATTCCCTCATCTAAGTCATTTATGAAGATATTGAAGAGTACTCAGCCTAAGATGGAGCCTTGTGGAACCCCACTGCTTACTTCTCTCCATATAGACTTAGACCTATTAAGGACTAATTAATTTTAATTTTACGATTACAACAGAGTAGCACAGTTGGAAGGGGCCTTGGAGGTCTTCTAGTCTGAACAGCTGCTTAGGCAGGAAACCTTATACCATTTCAGACAAATGATTATCCAATCTCCTCTTAAAAACTTCCAGTGAATTATGAACCATGAAGTATGACATCTGGAAAGGAAAGTATGGAAACCTATTCCCCAAGAAGTAAATTAAATGTTACCAGGAAATATCCTGATCTATCATGTTATAGTTTATATCCTACTTCTTCCTAAATATGGTAAAATTCAAATAGTGATAAAATAGAGTTTGTTTTCTTCAGGGGATGGAGAGTGGGAGTCCATAGGTAATTAGGGAATACTGTAAATAAGCAATGAATATCAAATGAATGCACCAATTATATGCAATCAATGCACTGATTCTATATCAGAATTCTCAGAAAACCCCAAGATATTCCACTTCCTGATTTTAATTTCTTGAGTAAGATGTACAATATTCAAATATATAATCCTAATAGTTCACAGCTACATTTTCTTTTTATGACTTATAGAGCATGCTTACCTTAAATTTAATGGAATATCTAAAGAAGCACCTTTTTAATGCGTATCGGATTACTCTGACTGTCAAGATGAAAATGATACCTCCAATAAAAATAAAGAGACAAGAAGTGATAAAGGACAGCTGGACATAATCAGTACAGTGTATGCTACTATTTTCATCCCAGTCTTCCATAAACTCAGTAGGCTTTAGGACTAGTGGCTTGATAGCCATTTTTTCCACTTCCTTTTTGTTCCCTTGGGGGAATTCTAAGAAATTCTATTCCTTTGCAGAATGTTTATGATGTCACTTCCACTATGCGGACAGTGTGCCTCCCTGCCTCTGTCTGTGTGTGTGTGTGTCTCTCTCTCTGTCTGTTTGTCTGTCTGTCTCTGTCTCTCTCTCTCTCTCTGTGAGTGAGAAAGAGAGAAAGATATCTTATAGATCCACAAATGATGGGTCCTTGGTGATTTCTGAACTGTTTTCCTGCAGATGTTTCAGTACCCAAACATGATAACATCAGTGCTAGTCTGATGATGTTAGCTAGTTGGCAAGAAAACAACCAAACTCTGAGAACATCAAGGGCTCCTCATTTCACCCTAAGCTAAAAATATTCTTCTTTATTAGACCCTTTATTAGAAGTATCATGCAGAAACCACAGGCTTGAATAGAAAATTAGTTTCCATTCAGTCACTATTCCTACCTAATTGACAAACAGACCAAGGCTTTTTATTATTATTATTAAAAATGTTTTATTGGGTTTACAATTTTTTAAATGGGGTAGGGTAAATGGATCATATAAATTTCTTTAACAGCAAAGCGAGTATGAGATTTTCCTTAGACAAAGTAGTAAAAAATATATTTTCCAAAATACAAAACATACTATATTTTATCTTTCTTTGGCAAAAGTCCTGTCAGGAGTTTTCTTTTTAAAATAATACTTAATAAAAGGCATATACATTTACACTTTAACTTCTACACACCAGAGATCTGGATTATTCCTTAATTCTATAGATTATCTTCATTTCTTATTTTGTGATCTTAAATTCCACAACGCTGCTCCACCCCCTCCCGCCCCTGATGAGGTTCCGGCCTCTTCCTCGCCCCCCACTGATCCTTGATCTCCATCTTCCAGAAGGTTCTTGTGTTCTTTAAGAAAGGTCTCTGCCTCTCCAACTGAATTCATTCTCATTCTTCCCTCACAGAAGATCAGTAATCCCTCTGGCATCATCCATCTAAACATAATCCCTTTCAGATACAATTTATTGGATAAAAAAAAATCTTTGTCTTATATTGCATATCTTTCTCAGGATGTGCTTACGAATATTAATCTCTTTGTCCCTGTATTTCAGCGCCCCGGTCCTTTGAGCTCTGAGAATTTCATCTCTTGTTTCCATTTTAAAAATTTTTACATGTATTTCCCGGGGAACATTGTGTATTTTGGCATAATTAGAATTCACTCTATAAACTTGATCAATGTCCCAGTACATACGTTCTCGCTCCCTCCCAATAAACTCAGATAAAATTGTGCACATTAAACTTTTCAAATCTTCCCCCTCTCCTTCCTCAATATTCTGAAATCTAAGATAATAAGATGCATGGTCTAATTCAAATTTTAAAATTGCACATTCCATATCTCTTTTATAGCAGATTATTTTATGAGCTGTTTAGGCAGGGGTGTCAAGTGCACAGCGTCACAGCAGCATGTGACGTATTGCGACTTTTCCCCCCCTCACTAAACTGGGTGTGAGCATTGCCAGTGTGCATCTGGCCCATGGGCTGTGAGTTTGACAACCCTGGTTTAAGGAGTGCCTTTAGTACTGAGCAGGAAGTAAAGCTTGTATGAAAATCAACTGCTGAAACATTTTCTTCTGCATAATTGTCACTTATGTAGAAACATTAATTCTCTGGTAACTGCCCCCTATTCACATAAGCTTCAACTGCTGAGGATTTTTCACTGCCAATACATATCCAGGAACATCAGAGGCGGGTTCTACAGTGTAGTCCCTTTAATCTATGTGGCACCATTCCAGTGGATTTCTTCTAGACATGTGGCTTATAGTAGCTGCTTAGCAGTTATGTGATAATAATGAACAGTATCTACTGTACTCATGATACAAATTCAGGTCATATACCACTGTAGACCTGTAAATTAGATGAAAACAAATATAATAGGAAATCCAAAGAACATATTAACTGCATCAACTGACTGCATGCTCTGATTCCCCATCATCACCGCAACAGCCATTAGGCAAATCTATATTTATAACATTGTAAGATTCCTTTTTCCATAGAAGGTGAAGAAAATATTCCTTCCTGGTTTCTAGATACAGGTAGTCCTTGACTTACAACAGTTCATTTAGTGGCTGTTCAAAGTTACAACAGCACTGAAAAAATTGACTTTATGACAGCTTTTCATACTTAGGACCATGTGCTCAAAATTCAGATGCCTGGCAACCGATTCATGTTTATGGCGGATGCAGTGTCCATGGGTCATGCAGCCACCTTTTTCCAGTCTTTTGACGAGCAAAGTCAATGGGGAAATCAGATTCAGTTAACAACCATGATACTAACTAAACAACTGCAGTGGTTCACTTAACAACTGTGGGAAGAAAAGTTGTAATCTGGGGCAAAATTAACTTAATAACTATGTCACATAACAACAGAACTTTTGGGCTCAATTATGGTTGTGGATTATGGACTACCAGTAAGTACAGAAAAATAGCAGTGGTATTTTTACTAATAAAGCAACAGAGACTGTAAGTTCTGTTCTTTGGCCCATAGAACAATTGATACAGTACCCCAGCAACTGAAAAATGTGCTTATATATCATATGCTTTTGTGGACTGCCAATAAGAGCTTGGACTCTCCAAAAGAAAAGCATTACTGCTTTCCAAACTGATGCTCACATATATCTTATTTCTTTATTAACACTTTTCTATTTTCACCCTCTAATTGCCTCTTCTTCTCATTACTGATCCTGAAAGAACTCTCCAAAAATCATTCTTGGAAAGAAGTAGGCAACTGAAAGGAAAGGAGCATCAAACATGTTGAGAGAATGTGTTGGATGCTTCCAGAAGAAGACAGATATCAGAGGGATAAGATTAAAAATTCAATATAGTTTAATGATGAATAGTGTTCAAAGCTGAAAATGTTTTTAAGAAGGGCTACCCTGCATACAGGGACATGGTGGCTCAGTGGGTAAGACAGCTGAGCTTGTCGATCAGAAGCTTGGCAGTTCAGCGGTTCGAATCCCTAGTGCCGTGCAATGGGGTGAGCTCCTATTACTTGTCCCAGCTTCTTCCAACCTAGCAGTTTCGAAAGCACATAAAAATGCAAGTAGAAAAAAAATAGGGACCACCTTTGGTGGGAAGGTAACAGCATTCCGTATGCCTTTGGCATTTAGTTATGCTGGCCACATGACCACAGAGACTTCTTTGGACAGTGCTGGCTTTTCGGCTTTGAAACGGAGATGAGCACACGTGCGAGGGAAACCTTTACCCTGTATACATGCAAAGGTAGCCCTTGAGTTATAATGGCGATTGGGATTGTTAGCCCTAAGTAATGTAGTTGTAAAGCATGACATTGCATGACTGCATTGCTTAGTGATGGCAATCTTGGCATTCCTTGCTGTGGTCGTTAACCAAATTTAACCAAATTCCATCTAGGCCAGGGGTGTCCAAACCTGGCAACTTTAAGATTTGTGGACTTCAGATGAGGAATTTTAGGAGTTGCAAGTCCCCAAGTCTTAATGTTGCCAAGTTTGGACATCTGTGATCTAGGCAGTCCTTCAGGTTGTTAAGTAGGATGGAAAAGTAGGTAGGTAAGGACCAGACGGGTGCTGCAGAGAGGGTGGAGGAGGCCCTGGCAGACCCGGTACAGGCTAAACACAAATTGGGGAATGCTACACTGCAGAGTGAACTTCAGGAGGGCGGTGAAAGAGGATTGTGGGGTACCCACATGCGTGGGAAAGAGGGGGGATATACCTGAGAGGTGCATGCACGTTTGTCTGTGAACACAGGAAGACCAAAGGAAGGAGGGTGCTGGTGGCACATGTCTGTGCGGGAGCACAGAAAGTCCAGGGAAGGAGGGAGCTGGTGGATGCTTGTCTATGCACACATGCAGGGAGGATGGGGAAGATCAAAGCTGGTGGGTGTGAATGAGTGAAGGGGAAGGTGTGTGAGAGTGAAGAAACTTGTAATCTTCCCTGTTGACTTCCCCACTGACTCTGCTTGTGGGAAGCCAGCAGACCGCTGCAACCAAACATAAATATTGACAAGTCTCCAAATTTTGTTCACATGACTTTGGGGCCATCACAATGACTGGAACTTTGAGAGCTGTTTGTAAGTTTCTTCATTCAGTATCATCATAACTTCATAATAGTTGCTGAACAAATAGCCATAAATCAAGGACTCCCTGTATTGTATTTCTTTGGTTTTATTATCATGTCTAGTGAAAACAGGTATGAGATAAGAGGTTTTACTATCAATACAAAAATTTGCAAAATCTGTTTACTAGTTCCCAAGAGACTAAAAATGCTCCAGATAAAAATGTTACTTAACCAACAATCCCCAAAAGCCTACAATATGTTAAAATGTTGGAATATTAACATTTTATAATCTGAGGCAAACAGATTACAGAGAACTGACTACACTATCTTCTTTATCAGAACTCTATAATCAGAACCCTAAAGATGTCTATATCAGTAGATTTTACAATCATTTCAAGCTAAATTAATTTCCTAATTATGTCTTTTTTTTCAATACATAAGGACATTTATCTGCAGCAGGAGTGTCAAACTCAAGGCCCAGGGGCTGGATCCGACCCATGGGGTGCTAAAATCTGGCCCATGGGGCCGCCCTGGAAACAATGAAGGACCAGCCCATGGTGCCTCTGCCAGCGAAAATTTTCACTCTGTTTTTGTTTGCAGACTGTTGCAGGAGGCCATCAAAGCCAAAAACAGAGCTCGGGAGCCCGTTTTTGCTGGCAGGGTACTCAGGTCACCAAAGGTGCCGACACGAGTGACGTCAAGTTGGCCATGCCCACCCTGGCCACACCTATCCAGGCCCCCCAAATTCAAACACAACCCTGATGCGGCCCTCAATGAAATTGAATTTGACACCCTTGATGTACAGAAATCAAAGATTCCTCATTGAGCAATTGTAAATTAGCCAGATATGTTTATCTTTCTATCTCTCCCTGCTATACTTCATCTGTACAGTACCTCTTATGAAAAACACATTTAATATTTTGTAAAGTATATGGTACTTCAAGTGTAGATTATTCAACCAGAAAGATTCAAATCACAGTGGCTAAACAAAATGTTTTAAGTCCAGGAGAACAGTACTTGAACAATCTTTGCAGAGTCGGTGACTGAAATTAATGGAATTAAAGTTAAGACAAATTTTGTGCTTTTCACTTTGGAAACAAAATTCAATCACTGAAGTGTAGTAAGAGGGATACATAATTTAGTAATGGTACCTCAGAATAATTGCTGACTGCAAATTGCATGCGAGGCAGCAATATGATGTTATTGCAGAAGACCAGACAAAGAAGCAAGTACAATTTTGGATCACATCAAGAGACACACATTTTCTTTCAAGTTCTTGTCATTATACCAAGGATTCACTGAAATTATTCTCTTATTATGTCTGTGTTATTTGTGTACTATTGTCTATGCCCATTCTTTATGATCCAATAGAGCTGGCCTGCCCTGGGATCCACCAAATAATGCCAACATATACGAACTATAAGGTATATCATCTGCCCTATTGAACAATCTCTCTTACAGCCCCCCTCAACAACCCCAAATATGACTGGCCCCAGACCTGAAGACTGGGCTTCTTTGTATGTACTGTCCTAAGAAAGCAGTTGAATCAGATATGTGTTGTGCGTCTGATCCCCTGCACAATATATCTTATCTTATTGTTTATTATTTTACAACTTTCTATTAATACCTATGGAGATTCTCAGCCATCCAGGTCATGGTTGTCCCAAAGATGCTTTTTCAAAAGGCAACTGGACTTTCTATTTTTTCCTTGAACACGTTTCACTTCTCATCCAAGAAGCTTTTCCAGAACTAAAGAAGCTTCTTGGATGAGAAAGAAAACATCTTCAAGGAAAAAACAAAATCCAGTTGCCTTTTGAAAAAGTATCTTTGGGACAACTTTCTATTAACTCTTTTCACTGTGCTAGCCATCCAAGGTCACATGGTAAGAGGACATCAGATAAATCAATGAAATAACTAACTAAAAATGGAAATAGTTCCATAAAGGACAACAGGAATACCAAGAGACTAGAAGTGAAGTCCTATGAACAGTCATTGAAGCAGCTGGGATGTAGTATTTTTAATCTCGAAATGAGGGATATGATAATGCCTTAATAATGTTATATAGTTGTACCTTGGTACTTAGCTGCTTTGAAACCCAGCGAATTTGGTACTCAAAGCATTTTGACAAGAACATTTTGCCCCGGTACTCATAATTTGTTTGGTATTCAAAGCGCTTGTCAGTGTCGGTTGCCTCGTGACTCGCTGCCCTTTCCAGCCAAAACAAAGGGTGACGCATTAGTCACGTGATAGCTCATGCCCTGTGCACATCCCTTTGGAAGCCTTAGCTTAGCTTCTGGGGTCATTTTATGTATTTTTGTGCTTTTTTCCCCCTCAGCAATGTAGGCAAAGTTTTTATTTTATTTAATCTAAGTATTTATTAATTTTTAGGTTTATTTTTCATGTAAAGTAATGGTATATGACCCTATCTTTTTACATATTGCCTTAAAAAGGTGACTTGTCATTGGTTTGAGAATGCATTAAATTTATTCATGGGAAATTTCCCTTATGGGAAAATTTTGTTTGGTACTCATTGTTTTTGGTACTCTTCACACCTCCTGGAACAATTAACAAGGATCCAAAAACAACTGTATAGATAGAAGAAGGTCCATATATTCTCTCTTGTTCCAAAAGCCAGACACAGAACAATGCATTTAAATTCCAGGAAAGCAGTTTCCAATTGAAAATTAGGGAAAAAAAAATATCACAGCAGTTTAGAGCTAATTACCCACTGAGATGCTGAGCTCTCTTTTGGATGTATTCAACCAGCTGGGATGTTTTAATTTCCAACTTGATCATCATTCTATAAACTGTATAACAAAAAACAATACAATACAAGCTTTTAAGCTTGAAAGTTACCAACTGAAGGACAAACTATATTACATTAAATGTGTTTGTTCTAATATTTTGAATAGCTAATTAACTATATCTAATAGCAACAGCTCCACTGAATAGGGGTTCTCAAATTGTAGGTCAACTGCTTCCAGGAAAAAGATGAGAAATTCAGAAATGAGCTGCAAAATATTTTTAAAGCCACAGCAAGCTTATGCCATCAGAGTGACAAGCAAAGTCTGGAGAAAGTTTTGACAGAAGGCTAAATATGTGGATTTACTTAAGACATCTGTCAAAATATATGTCAATCAAAGCAGTACTGCAATTGGCAAATGGTTTCCCACCAGCTTATGATTTCTAGCATGACATTTATTTATTTATCAAATTTCTATACTGCCTATCATACTTGCATGATATGATGTATAAGAATATATCTGCAGTCTCTGGAGTTCTGTAGATATTTCTCTACTATCAAACTTCAGTACTGCATTTTCAATGTATTATAAATACTTAAACTTTCAGAATGGGTAAAAATATTAGGCGGTTAAGACAAACGCTAATTTAGTGCTGCTAAAAGTAAGCCAGAGCAAAGGATATATCATGAAAGTCACATATCTTTTGATAAATGCTACATTTATTCCTTGCCCAGTCCTAATCCAAATGGAATCCTTAATAGGAGTAGCACAAATGTATTATTTGAGCATTGCAAAGTTTGAGTATATCTGCTTTAAAAAATAGTTCCTATTTACGCAAGGACAGGAAAAAAATAAGAAAATTAGCTTACTAAATATTAATATCCTCATGTTTTAGATTTCCAGAAAATCTCACCAGATATTAATGTTTCATGTTAGGACTTTTTGTACTTTCTATTTTTAATGCATCTAGTAATTTTTAAATACTACTATCACTGCTACACAAAACTAAATATGTATTATTATGTGCTTATTAAAAGATAAAGATGCTTGGGTCCAACAGCTTTCCAAACATGAATTATCAATTTAGTACTGTAGTTACATTAAAATGAAACAGTGTTTGCTTTTCCAAATATGAAAGAGTAATAAACTGTCGACAATGATAGGTACCAAAAGGTTACATGCAAAAATCATTTTATCCTGTCCACCTCTGTTATTTTTTATTTCTTAAGCGCAAATACACAACTATCTGTTTTATAAATGTCTACATTCTTTTGAAACAATGTTTCTTTTGTATTTACATGATTTTACCAGATACGGAGAGACATAAAAATGCATTGGTTTCATGGCAACATAAAGAAATGCAGAACCACAGATAAGTGTTTATTATAAATTGGCAGCTGAATAAATCAGTAGGATTTTTTTCCATTAAAATATAATGACCCCATATAGTATATCCAAGCATCAAATTTCCAATTTCAGTGCAAATATTTCTAGACCTAACAAAATTATTTTCTGGTTGGGGTTATGCCTCTTTTTACATTAAAAAGTGTGGTTACCTGTAGAATTACAGAATGAGTTATGCCTCACCATCTGCACAAAATAAACATCTATCACCTCAGAGCATGTTTGTTTTATTAAATTATTGCTCAGTCCCTTTCTGGCAAACAGCTTACAATATTATGCAAATAGACATTAACTCCTTCCTCTTTTAAATAAGCAATTTTTCATCTCTTTCTCCAACCCTGTTATGAATTAGTTTATGGTTTATTTTTTAAAAAAACTAAGGTGCACTAAGATCAGTGCAAACTGAAAAACTTTTTAGTATCATGGGCTGAATAGGCTATATACCTACATAAAGCACACATTCATAATTCATAGTATAACAAGTAAAAGATCACTGATACTGCTGAGTAATCCATTAAAAAACACAACAAATACCAGTCTGCATTTAAAGTGTACATTTATTAATACAGAACCTAGAAAAATAAGAAGTTCTGTTGCTATCTGTAGGTTTCAAGATTACCTGTACTAATCATGGAATTATAAAATGCCCAGGTTATTGTAACCATGCCCATACTTTGGGTATAAGCATCAACAGGCCTATGTAATTTGATTTACACTGAAACTGAACTTGTTTGTACTAGTGAAACATCTTTACAAACTTAATATTTTTTCTATATTCAAGAAATGTGTCTTTCTGATTTAGACATACATTTTAATATAATTTAATAGAATTAAGAGTCTGAAATTATTTTTATCTCTTATAAGTTGTTTACTTACTCCCTGTTTTAAGAGTACTCATTTTAAAGGAAACATTTTAAACTGTTATAGCAAATATTGATAACAGAATACTAAAGCATTTAGCATGACTTGAAGATTCCTATAAATAAGAGCATAAACTACTTAAAATTTACCCATAATATTCCATCTGGTGGTGCATGTCATTACAACAAAAATCATTTAAAAATCACTCCAAATGAATTTATATACATTAAATCAAACCTGAAATTCTAAGCCACAACATTCACATACCAAATGTAATACTAATTTAATACCTTCCTTTATAAGAAATTTAATCCTTTTTATTCCTTCAGTCTGAAATGTTCTATCATATAGCGATGCCAAACTGGATAGACAATATTTTATTAGAGGAAGATTCTAATGAAGTCGTTATGAAGACTCATTTCTTTTATAATGTGTATTGTTTCATTTTATCCTTTCTTAATTATCTTAAATGACTGAAGGATCTACTATCAAAACTGGACAAAGTCCCAGTCTGGAAAAAAAACCCTAACAAAATAATTACCATTTTGGCATGTAAATATACCAGAGTATGATACCAAAATAAATGTATAATATTCTTGTCTAGGTCTAGGTTTTACCACTGTACCATTCCTTCATTGTATTGAGATTTTTTAATGACTCAGAAATGAATTTGCTAACCTTTCTGCTGATGAATGACAGTAGACTGAGTACAAAATTACTTTACATTTCAGATTTGCAAAACAAATCATACCAGGATACCAGTTTTGATGAGAACACTCATTTCATTTATCTTTATTAAATTTGCAAATCAGATTATTTTCTGTTAGACTAAAAAAAGATTTCTTTCACATTGTTCCTTTGTTTTCATTCATTAGCCTCTGATCAACCTAGCAATGATGAACTTTATGCAGAATGTCAAGGTAGTCAAAGGATTCCTGCGTCTTTTTGTATTTCCAGTGGAATAATAAAATTGCAGTACTGAAAGCTGTACCTTTTTACATTAAATGAAAGGAAATAGTTAAAATGACAATTAACCAGATACTTGCCAGAGTTATACATGTTTTATTTTCTCCTAAGGAATACTATTTATTGCAATCCAGGAAAGTTACAATTCTTTGGGTAGAAAGCAGTATTTTATTCCATTTTAAAAGGACCTTCATAGCATTTAGATTCTACAGTTTTCCAAATTGCCCTTTTATGTGATATTTTTCTTATCCTCATCTGGCCTTTTGGCTACCCCACTCTCACCGGCAGGGAGGGGATACGTTGGGAGCGGCTGGGCAAGAAAGTAATGCTTACAGACACAATTTGGGAGAAAGGTGTATTAACTCACTCAACTGGCAGCTGCCTAAGGCTTTTTAGGAGACTTCCCACCAGCCTCGCCTCCCAAACCATTAGCAACCCCGCCCC
>JANHFP010002171.1:137638-152708 GCA_032468135.1 Calamaria suluensis | reverse complement strand
TGCTTGAGCAGGGGGTTGGGCTAGAAGAACTCCAAGGTCCTTTCTAGCTCGATTCTGATCTCCAGTCCTTTAGAGCAGGGGTCTCCAACCTTGGCAACTTTAAGACTTGTGGACTGAATTGTCCCAGAATTGAAGTCCACAGAGTTGAAGTCCACAAGTCTTAAAGTTGCCATGATAGGAGACACCTGCTTTAGAGTACTCCAGAATTCTGTATCCTTGCTATTACAGAATTCCTGCTATTTTTGAAAAAATCTTTTTAAATAACTGCATTTTTATTAGTCAATTTCTGGGTACAGATCAAAGTGCTAGTTATGACTTATAAAGCTACCTAAAAGACTACACCTTTCAATTGGGTCTACCCAAATATTTTAAAACTGAGGATTCATCTCATGTCACCTGCAATTCACTGACATCCTGAAGTATTCACAAGCTATCCTGCAGTCTACATAATTCTCTTTAGATAGCCTTCAGCTGCAAGCAATACTTGAAAAGTAGTGTTTCATATACTTTTGATCTGCAGCAGATCTGGACTGGACATATTATATTTTTTAATCATTTTACAGGGTGTTTGCTGTACTGTTTGAAAAAGATCTTTCTTAGCTTTCTTGCTGGGACAAGGAACATAAATCTCAAAAATAAATAAATCAGAAGCGCCACTTCCTAATGCATTATATATCATGATTTTCTAATAACCCACATTCCCACAAACAATATTAATACAGCACACATTCCTTTATGGTGGAATGCAGGAAATCATTTAATTAAATAAATAAACTCATTTTTAAAAAACATGAGACAATGTTCTAATTTTTCAAGACTGAGACATGGTCTTATGAATGGAAGAATTAAGGGTGTTCTGTGAATGTGATTTCCTGGTGCCTGTTACACAAAAACAAAAGCCTAGGACAATAAATGTTTTTCCTTTTGTCCTCATGCATGCTTCTTAAAGATGTACAGTTTAAAATTAGAAAAACATTGCATTGCATATCCAGATCTTCAAAGTAGAATCAATTGACATAGAATAGATGGCACAGTGTGAAAATCAAGATGATTCCTATCAGTATTAATTATAAATTCTCATCAACTAATATCAGTTGCAATCAGTTACTACATATTGTGAGTCAATCATTCATGGATCTTTCTAAATTGATCTTTCATTCTGTTATTGTCTTGCTTTTAGAAGGCCCCGTTATTTTGAAGGTTTCGTATATGATATTTTCAATATCTAGTTTTGTTTTTCAAGAAAATGGGTAATGAAACATCTGCAGGAAAACAACCAAGCTCTGTGAACACCAAGGATCCCTCAATTGTACCTTTTCATCCAGAAAGCATAGTCATATATTAGTACAAGGAAAATTTATTTTTGGAATAGCGGACAGATAAACAGTTTGCACTGTTATTTTTTAAAAAATTGTTGCAGTGCTTTATGTGATCAATAACAAAACTAGGGCTGTAGCTTTTTCTTACCATCTGGGAACACTGACAAAATTTCCAATAAGATATATGCAGGAATACCAATATCGCTAGGCAGTGATTATTCTATAACATTTTGGGGAAAATAGGGCAGACACACACAAATATACACATACTCACACATTTGGCTAACAATCATTTAATCCTTTTCTGAAGTTCTGTGGAAGAGGAGGGGAGAGGTGTAAATTTGTTTCCTGCAGGAAAATTAAGCTGAGTTACCGTAAATCTAAGCAATGGCTTTACCTTTACCTTTAATGGTATTTTAAAGCTGAAGTCCCTCTTGTGGCAGAAAGAGGAACTCAATGTATGGTTCAATTGTAACAGAAAGATGAAAGATGATCTCTAAAAGAGGGGTCTCCAACCTTGTCAACTTTGCTGGCTGAGAATTCTGGGAGTTGAAGTCCACAAGTCTTCAAGTTGACAAGTTTGGAAACCCCTGCTCTAAAGAAACATTAAACGCTTGTTGTGTTGCAGTTCTTGGGATACTTCCAGTAAAATTTCTGTCTAGGACACAGTTTTCAACCATTTCAGCTTGAATGTGTGTAGACTTTGAATCTCTACAAAATGTTAGAACTGATTAATCATAGTGCTCAGAATATAACAAAAGTAGAAATAGGTGGCATAACTTTCCTAATTAAAGTATAGGGGCAATCCCTTCCATTGCTAGCCTCAGATATGTTGGCAGAGCAGCAACCAGCAAATCCACCATTCAATATTTATATTGTATTCAACATACTGTGAGGAATCCCTAAGTTCTGATGTATTTCAACAGTGTCCATGGAAGATCCAACAAGCTAACACCATGTCAAAAATTCAGAGGAAACTAAATCTCATCTTTTGTATCCCAGTACAGATCTAATGCTTAGCTACTTTCACAGAATGGTTTATCCAGTTAGAATACGACCATAGGACACAAAATAACAGGCAGTTTGAATTTACCCAGGTTTTATTTAGCTCAGATTACACAAATATGCACTTCAAATTCATTAGAACAGTATTAGAACAGTTGCCAAGAGGCCGAAATGTTCTCACTCATGCTATCTTCTTTGCAAAGAAATCTATATATCATTTAATCCCCAAATTTTCTCAAATAGTAACCTATAGCTAGCTAAATTACATTGGCTTTCTTTGGAATTCTGAAAGGATTCATGACAAAAGAGACATAATTCTTCATTTATTCACATTAAAGCCGTGTATCCCAAACTTAAGTAAATTGCCCAAAACTGGGTAAAAGCAATTTTTTGGGGGTAACAACATGCATTCCCTGTTACCCAATCACAACAGAAACATTTAAATAAGGACTTTCTGACAAGTGGTTTTGGTTAACAAAGGAAAATTTTATAAAGAATTGCATTAAAGCAATCTTATTTTTCAGATGCATGGGGATTATACCCAGAAATTTTCAGTCAAGTCACAGGACGTCTAGAAGAATTGGCTAGAGGAGAGATGGGTTAAAAGAACAGTTAATCAGTGGAACAGCTTGCTTTTGGAACTTGTGGGCGCTTCATCACTAGAGGCTTTTGAGAAGAGATTGGACAGCCACTGTCTGAAATGGTCCCTTCCAACTCTATTATTATTCTATTCTATTAACACCAATTAATATACTGTACAAAATACGTAATTATGGACCAGGTTACAGTAAAGGTATAATTCCTATTATGTTGCTTTTGCTCTTGTATTAAAAGGGATATGCCATATATTGCTTTGCTAAAATTAATTTTATCTAACTCTCAGAAAGAGGGAAAAACTCTCAATAAGTCATATCAATGTTGTCAGTCTGGACGAGTGAAGTTAACTTTGTATGAAAAATGCTTTCCCTGCATACCGAAATGGTGCCTTCTTTCTATCTCAGAAAATTGTTAAAACCTTATTATTTCATCAAGTATTTCCTTCAGTTTGAATGACTATGGGAATTCATCTAGGCACTTATATGTCTAGATAGTCAATCAATGAATGATATAAGAAAAGATTCCTTTTTAATTTTCCCTCCATCCGAAATAATCATAGGTGCACCAGTGAGGGGAAATCTAAATTTAGGAATTCAAATATATGATGTTATTTATGTCCGTATTTCTATTTGTCCATTTTTTTCAATCTCAGCTGCTGCCTGTAAGGAAATATTTCCAATAAAGTTCCATTGGCAATTCTCCAATTTTGTAACTCACAGCTGTTGTAGAAGTAGGAAAGAAAAAAAAAATCTGTAATCCATTTATGGAACAGAAAATAAAATGCAATTCAGCGGATGATTGTATTTTTAAACAATAATTAAAGAGCATTTTAATACAATGTTCTATTTCAATTTTATCCTTTTGATTCCAAGCATATTATTTGACTAATGTTGTTGTCTTTTATAAATAAAAATTGCACAATTGCACAAAATAATCAAAAATAAAATTGGTTAGTTGAATTGATAGTAGGCTGGTTGAATTTAAACTTCTTCCCATCTCAGAAAAGAAGTTTGGCTCTTTTGAAGTTCTTGCTGGATTCAATTGTTGGTATATAATGTAGGTGCCATAATGATCTGAGGAGATGGCATGTAATCTTTTTCTAAGGTTCTGCCATTTCAATGTACTACTGGACAGATTTATTTTCCATCAGACTATAGAATCAACTGGAAAAATGTAATTTTAACGCAGCCAGGCAGGACCCTGCAGTAGTCCTTCTTGCTAGATAGTCATGGGATATCAAATAATAACAGCCAGAAAAGGGCTCGAGATTAAAATTCTTTGAAATAAAAACAGTGTTAACTGACTGGATGGCAGCTGCCATCCCTCATCAGAATAAAATAGTTGATTTGCTTCTCAGAGGAAGCCTAGATTATCACCAGGTTATCAAACTGTGCATGCAGAAATGCCAAGGAAACCCTGCACCTGACTCTGCCCTTAAGATTTCCAGCAGCAGCCAATCAGCTGGAAAGCTGCAAAAGGAAAACCAATGGAAAAGGGGCTGTGAAGGATTTAGAAATTAGGTATCCCCTGGCAGAGGGCAGACATGACTGTTTCAGATATGGCCTTCCAATCCTAGCTGCTGCTGATGACAGCAAGTGAGGATTAAACAACCAATTTGCTGCTTAATGCAGATGGATTTCAGGCCTTGTGCAGCCGAACAGCTGCCAAGGGAAAAAAACGAGCAAACAAACCTAGTCTCAAACATAGGAAAAATGTGTCTGGCTCCTAACTCAACAAAGGAATATAATTTCATCCTTGCGAACCCCAAATTTACACAAATAAATTGTATTGTTTAAGTAAGGCTTGCTCTGCTATAAATTGGAGATGATCTTCTCAAAAAACATGGAAAAACAGTGAAAGAATTAGAGGAACATATCACAATGCACTGGCTGGAATTATGGAAATTGTAGTCTGATCATCTAGACGTCACCAGGATGAGTAAAACTGACCTCACCTATTCTCAACAACCCAAACATAAAATAAATGCTGGGATATGCTATAAACACAAAACTTCCACACTTCCCTTATGAAGGTCATAATAATGCTTAGATACAACCTTATCTGGTACTGTAGATTAGCAACGTAAGTTCTTTTAAGGAATTCAGACAGAAACAATAGTGTTCTTCTCCCAAAGAGAGAGAGACTCTGTCTCTTCACCCTCTTTATACTCTTCTGGCATAAAGTAGTGTAGAACGTTTTGATTCTAACTGTATAATTCTTTAGGCATATTTTTCACAGTTGTATTTCCAACTTTGCTTGCCAAGTTCCTTAAAATATTTGACACAACATTTTTCTCCTTGTTCTGGCTCATTCAGAGGATACAAAAGTCCCTCTGACATTTTGGAATTCTTCTTGTCTCAAAGCACTGGCACTGACATCAAGAAAAGAAACAACTTAGATTTCACTATAATGAGCTTCAGACACATTTTAAAGAACAAAATAAATCAATTACTGTACTTGATTAAAGCCTGCTTTGCAGCTTCATTCTCTTTTCAAAATAAATACCAAATAACATCTTACAGCTATCTATTTATATTATTTCCAGTGTTTCAGCACCATTAAGAATAGATTATCATCTTTAGGTATCTTAAAAGTCAAATCATACAAATAAAAACAATCTCAAATTTTAAAAAAAACGCAGCTGTTGAACACAGAAGAAAAGCATAGCTATTAGTTTCTTAAAAGATCTGTCAGAAAAGTTATTTCCGCTTTTCAAAAGCTAAGACAAAACTAAACAAAACAGATTGTTAGATTAGCCCACATGCTATTACACACAGAATAGCTGATATCTGCATCTGTATTGCCAGGGAAATGATGCCATATATATCGGGCCTTAACACAAATGGCACAATGATATAATTGTGTCACAATGTTATCTGCTCCAAATTAACACAAACCAAATATTCTCATCCTTTCCACAAATGGCATCAAAATGACATAGATGGCATCATTTTGACACACTTGAAGCTTCTCCTGGATGCAGGTTATAGATAATTTCCTCATCCAACAGGAGTATTTGACAAAAAATGTACAAGTATTCTTTCTTTTTTTTAATTTAGCAGAGAGACAATTGACAACTTTTGGATGACAACAGATTTGTTTTTGTTGAAGGCAGACTGTGTTTGAGGGGCTACATAAGAAGGTGACCAGGGCTCTTTTGGATGTGTAGTGAGGCCAGCAATGAGGACACCCTTTTCCTGGTTTAGATGGGAGATATTCCTCTATTAACTGTTTTAGTTAATTTTACAGTTTGCATTTCATTTTCAAATCATACAAGACTGAAAAAGTATATTCACATCTTACAGGAATGAATCCAATCATTGTCACATAGCAAGCTATTACTAAATTTATGTTTTACTGAAAGAATGAAAGAGGAAAAGAACCTTGGGGAGGGAGGAAAATAAATCAAAGCTGTTTGAAAATTACATTAAAACCATGAGGATAAAGCAATAAGTACTGTAGAGACAATTGTCCTTTGGCTCTTCTTCAACCAGAAGTCTCCATTTAGTGATCATGAAGCATTTTTATATTGTAATACTGGTAAGAATTCCTGCTGAATTCATGTACTGGTTTCCATATAGCTGATATGTCAGGAGAGGACAAGATATGCTCTAAAGGCAACACAGGGATCCAACATAAAATTTAGTAGCAAAATTATCCATTTTCAGCAGCATAATTTTGCAGGATTGCTTTTCTCAAAAATGTGAATCTAAATTGCTGTTCAATGTCATTCAGTAATATGTCTTCCCACTAAACTGTAATTGCCACACAATTTTTACATAATTAACATATACGGTAGTAAAGAGTCAGATCATTTGGCATCTTTTAATTGTGCTTTCTTTAAAACAGTTTAAGTTCTGTTTCATCGCATGGGTTAGACAAGCTTCCCAAATGCTTCATTAGAAGCATTGGAAAGCCTGGAAATCAAGTAAGCAAAATGAAAATGATTTCAAAGCTTCAGAGTATGTGCTGGGAATTACTAAAATGGTATCGTACCAGAAATAACTTTATACTGTGAAATATTAGACAATATGTTTCAGAACATTTGCTGTCTGGAGAATTTCTCCCACAGGATAGCAAAAAAGTGCAATTTATAAATATGTCTCTCCTTAGCATACAACTTCACCCCTTCTACCAAAGAATGATTCTGACCCCTTCTCCCGATTACTAATAAAATATAATATAACTTACACATTTCTATTCCTGAATATTCAGGCATTACTAATATTGTAATTCAATTATGTGTTTATTTGAAAGCAAATCTTCCTGTGCTCACTAATTCTATGCAAAGTGCATTCTCCTTCCATCTTGGGTTTGCCAACTCATCCAGAAGAATGTGTTTTGTATATTTTTGCACAGTGAAAATAGCTGCTTAGACTATTATCATTCTCTGCAATTCTTCCTCCAGTTTCAGCAATTTTAACCGCTCAGCTGGGGGAGTTGCAAAGTAGGTTTTCTGTTCTTCTGAGTATTTATCTTTTACTTCAATAATATCCCGATAGCTCCAGTCCCGCCAGTGGAAATTGAATTTCTCTAGTAGTTCTATTCTTTTCTCTTCTGTTGGTACACAATCAATAGGGCTTTTCTGCAGCAAGAAGGGTACCTTGATATCTGGGAAAAGCAGAAGAGCCCGGATTGCAAACCAGCCTCCATAAGCAGGATGAATACAAACACCATAGATCTTCTGAAATGAACGAAAAACAAGCTTAAGACATGAATATAAAGATAGCCAATGTCTCAAATCCTACGCAGAAAAAAGACAAAGGCTAACTCGGTACATGCATCATGTTAATTCCTGGATTGTTAAATATAGTACAATACCTGGATTCACACACCACCTTATATCTAAAGTAAATAAATTACACTAAATAGATTATATGGCTACAATTTTATTTTTTTCAAAAGGTAACTGTGAAACTTTAGTAACAATATTTGATCTGGAGTTTTTCCACTGCAATCCTACTTCAAACCCTCACACCTATAGAAACTTGAGTTTCAGTTACTTTGAGAAATAGTTTTGAACAAAGTTGGAAATTAGTTGTGAGAGGTATTAATTTTCATGACTTTTACGTATTCCTTTTGTCCCATTATTACATAAAGTGAAACAGAGTTTGCACAAAGGCTTTTGAAAACATATATCTCTTTGGAAAAACAAAACAAATTAGGCACCTATTTGATAGCAGTATACAAAGTAAGTCATTAATTTATTGTCAAATTATACTTAGAAATCTACAAATATTAACTTGAAAATATGTGGGAAATTTATCAGACAAAGGGTCATATTTACTCTGGAGGGAGAACATCAGTAACTACTTGTCAAATGGAGACAGAGACAGAAATACCACTATTCTCCCAGCTATTTTCCAAGTCTCAGCCATTATACATGTCTACACCACAATATAATATTTAGTAAAAAATAAACCGGAGTTCTCTCAGACAAGTTAGTACATTATTGTATCTTTACAGTATTTGATCATGAATATTTTTAAATATTAGATTTCATATATAATTTTAAAATGATATATATTTTTATTACTTGATCCTGTTTTTCCTCAAAAAAACTGAAGGCAAATATCCCAATTATTCAATTGCTGCATTGTTTCCCTACAGGAAAAGCAGAACTTATGTTTTGGAACTAAAGATTTGTTATTTGTTTAAGATATGAAACAGTCAGGTGCAGAACAGTACTAAACATCTGTTTTCAAAAATAGAAATAACCTAGAAACTGGCTCTCAGCTATTTTTACAATAAGATTAATAATGTAAATACATACCTAATCTGAACTCCATTTGTATGAGGATATTTAAAATAAGTGGTCAATTATCAAGATATAATCCTATATTATCTATAAAGCTATAATCTTGCCAACCATATTAAAGGAAAATCCTTTAATTTCAAACTTTAGAGGCAAAATGTGCTGAAACTTCAAAATATAATGAGATCCTAGGAAACTGCCACTATTCCACAATCGATGTTGGAGATTTTTATTTCTTTTTACTCCCCAATCCTTGTTAACATATTTGAAAAAAACTAACAAAACATGTTGTACTAAAGAAAAATAATTGTATTACATTGATCACCAATTTTATAATCTGTCCAAAGGTAGAGTGCAAATAGTCTTGCATTACACCACAGAATTGGGTATGTATACACAAAGTGTAAAATGCAAGATTAATAATACAAGTTGAATGGAAGAGGAAATCAGCTACATAATCTGTAAAACATACTTGATCCTCCTGAATTGATAAAATCAGAATTGACCCTTCAGTTCTCAAAGAAAAAACCTCCCCTGCTGTTCCGAATCTGCTTACTTTTTCTCCCCAGGAATCTTGATGGACATCTTTTCTCTGATAGAGGTATGCAGCTCCAGCCACATGTGCTGCTGTTTGGGCCAGGAATTTGGGCTTCCGGTTGGGCAGGAGCTCATAATCATGCATGATATCCATGTTCTGGTCAGCCAGATTCTGGAAAGAAGAATTTCCATTACAAGTGAACCTGCAATGTAAATGAATAGTGGCTGCAGAAACGTGTAGAAATGTAAGAAGCATTTCTACAAGTTCCTGCCTCAACTAATGATATGAAATGGTATGATATGAAATGGTGATGAAGAAGTTACAGCTTCTTAATAATGGTAAGATCTAAAGTACCACTGATTTTAATGTTGGGATTCGACACATTATTTTATCAATTCCTTTAAGAAATTCATAGACTTCTCATGTGTAAAAGAAGCAAGAGTTTCAATAAGTGGTTTATAAACAATGCTAAAGTTTTTAAAAAAGTCTCCACACAAAGGGTTTGTTATTTTTTGTTTGAGTACATATTAAACTGAGGCAGCTGAATGATATCAATTTGAATTAACATTCTAAACACTGGAAAGTGGAGAAACAAGAAAAACTACTCTGAAGGGTCATATTTATTGGCAATTCCCTTTGTATAGCACTAACTTAACTATAGCCAATGAAAGTCTATCACCATATAACAAAGTCCATCTGGGTGGTTAGAATAGGTAGATTGGAGCAAACTGAAGAAAAGCAAAGAAAATTATCCTATGCCAGAAACTTAACAGCCATAATTGCCTCTGTGCCTAGAAGCAACCACTCAGCAGGTGTGTGTGTAAATAATGGAAAGCTGTGTTGATGTGCTTGTACACCTGTCAAGCCATTTTCAAATTTGAAAACAAAAGCCACAAAAGGTGAAATCATGTCACATGACATAAAGGCACTATCATGATGGTGTTTGTTTGTTTGTTTGTTTAGCTGCCCACCTCAACTTAGGGTAATTCTAGGCATCTTACAATCATATGCTTTTGCAGTCTTTCTGTCAATTCTATCAGCATATTGTGAATTTGGTACAAAGGTAATAACTAAAACAAATGTCAAATTAGTCCATAAACAATTTCCTAAGAAACTTATATACTTGCCCAGAAAGATAATTTTCTATGTCCCTCTCTATTATATGGAAAAACATGTTTTAAGTTGTCACATGTTGAAAACAACTTTGTTTCCAAGAAGGATGTTTCTTTGCGACTGCTTGCAGAGATAGTTAAATAATATTCACCTTTGTACTAGTTTTTTCCCTCATTAAAGTTTCAAATATTTAGAAAAAGTATCTATCACCTTTAGCCTAAAGTGATTTAATTCATCTGTGTAATATCACCACTGTTCCCTAATCCAAATACAATTAAAAACATAACCATGACTTCTACAAATTAACATACAATCAGAAATATGAAAGACATGGAGCAGTAGTGGGTTTCAATTTAGTTTGCTACTGGTTTGTGCGCAACACAGAAGCATCCAGGCAGGTGGGCAGAGCCTCCCACAGCCACCGCTATCAGTTTGTCACCACTGATACGGAATCTCTTTTATTTAAGTTGTTAGCTATAAAAATGTAGATGTGTGCTTCCCTAAAGTGCAGTGATGTGACTCAGTGTTTTTTAAAATCTTTGGAAACTTTTAAGATGTGTGGGCCTCAACTCTCAGAATTCCTCAATGAGCTACTCTAATGGAATTACTATATCCATTAGTTATTTTCATGAATATACCAGAGCAATCATATCTAAACTGCAAACCTCCACCTTACAAACAGAAGGCAGCAAAGAGATACAGAAAAGCCTGATTCTTTGTTATCATTCTAACCTATCTGTGATTATTGGATTCTTGGTCCTGATAAGTGCTTTGTGGTCTTTACAATGCCAACTATATATTGTTTGCTTTTGCCATGTGGTATTTCTACTCTTATTCATTCCCATAGCAACAATCTCTTGCTGCCTTTCAAACTGATGTTTCCAGATATATTGGGATAAAATTCCCTTAATCTCTGGCCAGGACATCCAGATTGTAGAAGAATTATAAAGACTAGCCAATGACTTCCATTTCTATAACAGAACAAATATTGTAAAGCGCTTCAGGGTCCTTTGGTGATTAATTCTATTCATCTACCTATTTTACTTCCCAAGCTCATTCTATGATTTTTTTTAATGATCACACCTAATAGGAACACAATTAAACAGCTAAATAAAAGACAAGATATGAGGTTTCAGAGCTAAATAGCAAGCTAAAATAAATACCTGTATTTCACTGGCATATACATAGTGTTTTTAAAAATTCAAATGTAATACTGTTAACTTTTTACAAAACCAAACAACTTGTCACTAAACCTGGCCTTCTGCAGAAAGACTAGAAAGCAGGAAAATGAGTGTTACAATGTTTAATTGTTTAACATATCATAGCTTTAAGTTTAGAGAAATAATATTAATGTGAATGTGAAAGATGATGTATATGATGAAAGAGGTTGCACAGAGATGTTTGTACCCAGACCACACACTGCCTAAGAAAAGATGGAATGTTTATATTTTTGAAAATGAAAAATAAAAAAAATTGAAGCAAAACCTCGATTTCCTGCTCTACACCGTCATACTAGCTCTCAGAAGAGTTCACAGTAGGTACTGGTTTAGATATGAATACAACACATAAATATGTTCATCCACTGATATTAGCAATATTGGCTAAATGAAGATTTTAAACATATTAGCTGAGATTGCAGAACATACAGAACTATGCATTCTTGGTTAGTTGCATAAATAAGGTACAATTGATCAGATTAACAAATAATGCTAAGCCATGCACTAGGGACCAGGTACAGAGGTCCTGTAGGAGTGGAATAGAACAAAAGCCCCTAAACCTGCTTATTGGAGAAGAATATCATTGTCTAGGTCAGACAAGGCATTCTCAAACCATGCTAGCATTGTATTTAAATGCCAAAACCATGATATACATCATGTATATCTTGGGGTTTTTTTTTGATGATGTATATCATCAGGTTTTTTTTTCTACAATCAAAAAATTAAAGACATCTTTACTCCTTAATCTGGCGCTATGGCATGTATTTGTATTGAATAAATACAAATAATAGTTGTTTGCACGGATGTTAGTGCCTATCTATTGTTAGAAATAGGACACTGGATTGAGTCTTGCCATAATCAAGCAGGACTGTTTTGTATTTGTAATGGAGAAGAGACAAAAGGGGGAAAATGAATGAGTCTTACCTCCCTAACCAGGGAGAGATAATAAGAAATGCATTGATCCACTGGATCGTGAATCTTCTTCAGCAGATGTTTCTTCAGGAAGGGTTTGAATGCCTTGTCAAACATAGCAGGAATGCTAAGTACTACAAATGCCAGAGTATCTTCAGAGTACCGCAGATGCAACGTTGGAGGAAGAACCTCATTGTACCATCCAACCTTCAGGAGAGAAGAAAAAAAAAGCTTTTCATTCTCCAAAAGAAGAAAAAAGTAGCAGTTTTTTTTTTTCCTACAATCAAAAAATTAAAGACACCTTTACTCCTTAATCTGGCGCTATGGGATGTATTTTCTAAAAAGTTAGATAAATATACAGTAGAAACTGAACAACAGCTGCATATTTTCCCTAAGATTCAGTTTTCCAAAATTTGAAAATTTTCAATTATCTTTCAAGGTCTGAATAGAAACTGAAAGGGTAGAAAGAGAGAAATGGGAAGGTGATTTGTAAATAGAATTTACCTGTTAGGCTAATACTAGAACCAGAATTAAAGTGGGGAGGGGAAAATAAATAAAACAGTAATCATATCTCAACCTAATTAGCCAATATACATTTTAACAGGATTATTGGTGTTCTTTCTGTAGTAATGAACCAAACAGTTTATTTTTTTAATACGGGAAACTGATTATAAATTTAGGAAACATGAATTTAAACCAGGTTCCAATCATGATTTTATAATGCAAATGTAAACATCAATACCAGAAGTGAAACTGAAGATTTTTAAATTGTAATTTCAAGTAATTTAATTTCATGAGGACCCAGATTATTGGGGGCCATTGTAAACCACTTAGAGAAGGCTGTAAAGCACTATGAAGCAGTATATAAGTCTATGCGCTATTGCTATTAATTTCAAGTACTTATTGATTGGAACACGGTGGCTTAATAGCTAAGATGTTGAGCTTGCCGATCGAAAGGTCAGCAATTCAGTGTTTTGAATCCCTAGTGCCGCTTAACGGGGTGAGCTCCTGTTACTTGTCTCAGCTTCTGCCAACCTAGCAGTTCAAAAACACGTAAAAATGCAAGTAGAAAAATAGGTGGGAAGGTAACAGCGTTCCGTGAACCTTTGGTATTTAGTCATGCTGGCCACATGACCACAGACCACCTCAAAATTGGCTGCAAAAGCAACTATGATTCCTGCCATCTCTTCTTGTCATGCCTTGTTGGGCATGGCAGGTATAACATCTGCAGTGATTCACTTAACTGTTGCAAGAAAGGTCATAAAATGGGGAAAACTCACGTAACTGTCTCCCTTAGCAACTGAAATTTTGGGCTCAATAGTGCTCAGATGGTGAGGACTACCTGTATCTCACCTAAAAATGTGCAAAATTATGCTGCAGCAAAACATATATTGTTTCCATGATTATTAAAAGATTGCCTGCCAATTATATCACACATGAATGCCAATATGTGTAATTTAAGTATGCCCAATCTGTAGTACAAAAAATAGTAAATCAATAATCGCCTTAGCGTCTCTCTCTCACACACACACACACACAGACAGAGGCACAGTTATTTCTTAACATTATATGCACTGCATAACATCGAGGAAACCCTTTAGATCAGGAGTCTCCAACCTTGTCAACTTTAAGACTTGTGAACTTCAACCCCCAGAATTCCTCAGCCAGCTTTGCTTTAGATAGTTAGTATACTTGACGAGCTGTATTGGTCTACAGTGCAAAAAAATAAATAAATCATAAGTCTGGTAGCACCTTTTCTGACTAAAACGTATTTGGTGAGCTGTAACGTACGCCTTTCTGCGTGACAGTACATCGCAATAAAAAGTATCTGGCCCCTAACACGCGCGCGGTACCTTAAACGGATAAATCTCGAAACCCAGATTTTCCAGGAGATCTCGGATCTTTTCCTCCAGGGGGACCACATGTAACGCCATGGTGCCCGGTCGCCAGGTCCTATGGGAAATGTAGTTTCGGCGGCGCACGAAAGGCCCTCGCCCACATGGCCGAGAAAAGGTGGTAAACAAAGCGATCGGGGGCGACTGCAGGCGATGGCCCCCCGCCCTTTGTCTTTCTTCCGAATGCCCTACGACGAGGAACGCCTTCGGTGTCTCCGGGACATCCCCGACGCTGCCGCCCTGCCAGCGACGTCCCCCGCTCAAAGTAATCAACGGGACGCCCGGATTTTCCCCCGTCCAGAAGCCTCCGCGGCGTTAAGCGGAAGGCGGAATCGGCCAACCTCGGGGCTCTTCGCGGAGGACGCGCTCGAATCGGCACCGAGGCCAGGACTCCTACGGCTTTTTCATTTCGCTTTCAAAGCGAACGGGAAGCAGAACCGGACTTGAGTTTTGGCGGAGCGGCCGCTGCCTCCTGCTTGGGTCGTCGCCTAAAAAGTCTCCCGGGGCCGATTCCGAGTCTTTCCCCCACCCCACCCCGGATCGCTCAGGTGACCGCCGGCTTTCTTCCGTTGGTTGGCTGCAACGGCCCGAGGGCGAGCGAGGTTAATTGGTTGAAGGCGCCTTCCCCAAAATCACCGACTCGGCCTGAGGCGGCATCGCTGGGTAGTTTCTGAGGGAAGGTCGGTCTCTGAGGGGAAGAAAGTAGTTCCCACAAAGGC
>JANHFP010002171.1:115942-132138 GCA_032468135.1 Calamaria suluensis | reverse complement strand
GCTGAACTGGGCATTTAGTATCTGCTTGGAGAGCACAGATTAGAGATTCTAGATAGGTAATCTGTCCACGTAGACTACTTACCTGCTTACAAACAGGACAGTAACCAAATTTGAAAAGAGTACTGCGAAAGACAGCTGCAAAACAAGTGTTACACTGAACTACACCTGTCATTAGTTTACATACATACTCAATTCCTGCAACTGTTCTTTATGTTTTAGCCTCCAGTCCCCTAATCATCTTTATTGCTCTTCTCTGTTCTCCTGCCATAAGGGTTATATCTGGTTAGAAGATAACAATGTTTTACACATGGTCCTGTGTAAAACATTGTATAATCAAGGAAATGGTCTGACATAATCTAGACACATTAATATTTGGGATCTACCTTAAATGTAACGTGAATTCTTACCAGTCAACAGTACGACATGCTTGCTAGTTGGCTATTGATTTATTTGATATATAATACTTTTTCTAATCTGGGAAATACTTCAAATGAAATGTTTTGAAAAATAAAGCCATTCAATAACCTATGTAAGAGATGTGCCAATGCAGATTTTCTAAATAGGGAGGAAGTGAGAGCAAAATGCAACTTCTAAGGACTGTTCAGTAGTCTAAAAATAATGCAGGAGGAAGCCTTCTTCAATGTGCCAGAAAGGAGTGCCTCTGGTAGTGGAGGCAACTATGCAAAGGTCCTCTCTACAAGGGTCCTTTCCTATTTTATTTAAAAATTAAGCTAAATTATAGATCAATTGGACCAAATTGTAATGGGAGAATCAGGTCCAAAGTCATTAAAAACTTCAAAAATCAATGTTAGCTGCTTAAATTGTGCCTGATAAGCAGCTGGCAATCAATGCAAATCTTTTGGTACAAGCATCCTATGTTCCCTGTGTTTTATACTAATTAGCACCCTGCTTAACTTCTTTTGCTAATGACATACAAGTTCCAAAGAGGGCTGTTTGCTATGATATAGCCTTCTGATTCCTAGAGAATAGATATCGTAATCTCTCTTTTTCTCAGTGAGGGACTGACAAGGGATAGGGCAATTTTCTAATATCCCCAGTGAATTAAAGGTAGAAAATAATTTAATTTTGACTCTGGTTTCTAGAATTATCTGCTTATATATCAGATCCTCTTTTACCGGTAATAATAAGATAGATACTTCCAATTAATCCAAATTTTAATCTGCTTTTATACTGAAAAGCAAGCTATAGATTCATTACTAATTTAAAATGGCCCTCAGGCAACAATGGTACTTCAATTTAATCTTTTAACTAGTGTCCTTTAATATAATCTGAAAAATATCATACCTCTAACTTTCCTTTCTTTGAATACTAATGCTTGTATAACAAAAATGTTTCCTAATTGCTTCATGTTGCAAATTACAATGTGTTGTTGTTGTTGTTAGTTGCAAAGTCGTGTCCGACCCATCACGACCCCATGGATAACATTCCTCCAGGCCCTCCTGTCCTCCACCATCCTCTGGAGTCCACCCCAAGCTCACACCCACTGCTTCAGTGACTCCATCCAGCCACCTCGTTCTCTGTCGTCCCCTTCTTCTACACAATGTGTAGCCAATACAAATGGCAGAGATGGAACAAAGTGCACCATTATCTTTTTAATATGTTTTTATTTCTTCATTAAATAATATATTGCTTTGTAAAATAAAGCCTGTGGTTATGAGTTGTTGCTGGATGCATGATCTCTCATTGTTTTGCCTGCTAGAAAAGAATGAGGAGTTACTGCATGAAGAAGAATTCTCTTTCTCCTTTAGTAGTGATGATTCCATCTCTGAGTTCAGTCTCACAGATGTCAGCTCGGATGAACTTTTCAGTGAAACAGAAGTTGCACAACTTGCTGGTAGGCACTACTTTATATTGAAATATTGAACTGTGATTCTGCTGTGGGGAAGCCAATGCTAAAAAGATGCCTCTTTCTTTCTCCACTTCTTGAAACTTCAAGGTCTATTTCATCACACTGGCGGGGGGGGGGGGAATAATATTTTGGGAGAATAAAAGATTAACATTCTCTTCCAAAAGATTAATACCATTTCATTAAGCTTTTCAACATTCCCATTAGCAGGATTTGGAAGAATGGTTTTCCTAACTTTATGTGGATTTTGCTCTGTTCTAATCCTGCTAATTTACTTTTTTTAAAAAATAAAATGGTGGGCAGTTCCCAGCTTCTGTATATCTGGTTCCACTTCTCCATGCAAGAAGCTTCCAGTACTTTGCAGCTTCAGTAGCTCATTATGCCATATATGTATGCCTTTGTTGTCAGCTAAAAGACAGTTTTTACAAAGATATAATAATTATTTAACAAGCTGTTTCAAAACTCTTTTCAAATGCCCCACTTGCATCACTTGGGGAAAAGAAAACCCACAAAAAGTTTGTACCACACAGAGCCCATAGGAACTGGGCGGCTAATAAATTAGTTGGCTAATAAATCCAAATAAATAAATTAAGGGCCCTCTTGAAAATGTGTTAACTTATTTAATGGAACATAGCAATATGCTAATTATATTTGTTCTACCTTTTAGATGACAAGGTTTTTTTACCAAGTTTGAAACTGGAGAATATCCCTGGAGAGGCAATTGGTGGCATATTGGAGAGGACAGAAACCAGCAGTGAATTATCCACCAGTTTGCCTGAGCTGAACTTCAGTGACCTTTAAAGCATCACTTAAGGGCTGTCTCATGCTTTTTAATGAGGAAACAAATTAAAGAGAGGAAAAAAACCATGAGTTGTTTTCAACATGCCAAGATGGTTTTGTGCAGATATTGCACGAGGGAGGAGGAGGAGTGATCCTATGTCATGTTGGTATGTCAGGATTTGCTGGGTAGGTCTGGAATCATTTCAAGGACATAGTGTATCTTGTAAATAGCTTCCAGTGTCTCTTTCTAGAAATGAAACAATGGTATTAATGAACCCCAATGTTCATCAAATATATATATATATATATTTCCGAAACGTAGTCTGTAACCTAACACAGGCAAGAAAAATATTCTGGAAGTTAATTCATCTTAAACTACAAAGCCTGTTAATTTGGTCAGTATCTGTAATCCAGGAAAGAAGCCTGTACTATATTACATGTATGAAACCATCAATTTGCCAGTGTACCAGCAGGTGATTAAGGCAAACTTTGCTGTATATGGATGCATGTTACAGATTTGTGGTAGTAGACAAATTATCAGGACAGTTAGTGGCTCATCATGTCTTGTTCAGGAGCAGCCAGAATTATTGAATAATTCTGGGTGTGTCCATCTGGTTTTCTTCACCACTGAGCTGTTACACTGTAGTCTTTGGAGTCATAAGGGAACTAATTTGTCTAAGTGACAGTGTGTCCAAGGTTACTGATTTTGATTAGGTGGGGAAGAAATCAGTGTAGTTTCTTAATTATCATGCCTTTGATCATTTTCAGTGAATGGCAAATGTTAAAATAAAATCTACGAGTCATGCTATAGTTAGGTTTTTATCCATGCTGAAATTTAATCTATATTATTTAAGTCAATGAGGAAATACGTCATAGTACATGTGAATTTATTTGTAATGAAGTTCTGCTTAAGTTGCATTGTGTCACTGCACTTTTGAATAGAATAATATTGCAATAAAGGTTACTTTCTCCTTGACAACTTTATGGTTAAAATCATACATACATGCAAGACATCCTAGTAACTTTTAAAGTAAAAGATTTTCACTGGGAATTATTAACAGAAAAGTCATGAATGACTTTTGAAAAATAAAGCTACAGTATAAGAATATAGCATATTAGATGTCTCTAATATTACATCTCCTCTCAAATGTGTTAAGTCTTTGCTTTTTGGTTAAAGTCTGTATTTAATTTGTGCAGTGATGCATTCTTATTGATTTAAAAAAACAACTTAAAAAATAAGACATGTTTTCCTCACCAATGTTCCATCCTGTTTTTCTCAGTATATGGGATTCTCATTTTATTCCGTGGAAGCAGAAAAGTATATTTAGCAAATAAACTTTTTGAGCAAACAATTATTATCTGAATTGCAACCCCAGAATTCTTAATCAGAGAAGGCCCCAGGCTTAGGCATCTTTATAGTTACAAATTAACTAATTAATATACATAAATGCAAAAGCTGTTTATCCTTTTCTGAACTATCCAGTTTTGAAGATAAGATTAAATTAATTTTGAATTGCTGGTCTTACAGTTGCATCTTCTTTTTCCAAGGCCTAGATGGAGTAGAGACCTGCTAAAATTTTCATGAAGTCCTCAATCTTATTCTGATTAACAGGACCCCTGGAATTCCTGTAGGTATGACATATCAGTATACAGGACAAAGCTGCATCTCTCACACATCCTGTGTTGAAAAAGAACCTTGAATAGGAATATCCCCAATCTCAGGGTAAAAGTAATTTCAGAAGAGGAAAAGGGTTATAGGCAAAGGAGAGGAGAAATGGTGAGGAATTAGCAACAGGAGATTTAATCAGTGGATAGTCCAATAATTCAGAGAGTGATAGGAAGAAGCAATGGTTGCTCCCACACTTTGCATTCAAAGCAACGGTTGCTCCCACACTTTGCATTCATGACCTGTTTGCTTCAGATTTGGGGAAGCATAGATATGGAAGTCTTTTAATTCAGTGATCTCTGGACGGAACAATTTATCATAATGAAATGTAGCTGATTGTATTAATGCAATAAAGCTTGCATGTATTCATCAATAAACTGGACTTTGAGGGAAATATTCTTTTCTGAAGTTTAGTTTTTAAACAATGAGGAGGGATTAGGAAGAGAATAACTAGTCTTCAAGTCCTTAGAGAACATACAGCCTCCAGGTACTCAGCCAGGATCTTAGCAGCAACACTTGGTCGGTTTGGAATTGAAAGATATAATTAGGTATTGATCTACCCAAAGTCTAATTACATTTGCAGTGTTGTAAATGATTCAGAATAAGAATCTTCTTAAGTAGGTTTTTCTTCCTCATCCTTTAATGTAACGTATCCTTAAGGAAACTTCAATAAATTTTTAAGGCCGTGAATTTTCTGCTCTGCAGCACTGTACTGATACTTTTAATGTAAACATATAATGCACAGTACAGCTACTATACAGCTAAGATGTAATGATCACTAAATTATAGCAAAAAGTTTATATTAGGTATCATCCTATTGCCATCTAGTGGCTATCTATTTTTGCAGCCTGGATCTGATAGCTAATACGATGGCAAACAGATTGGTTGCCAATAATAGAGTTCCTTTTATTTTGATTAGTGTCCCACCCTTTCTAGCTTCAAAGGTAACCACTGAAAATGATTTCTAGTTTCTTGCCAATGAAAAAAAAAATGCCTGAGCCTGGAATTAATAAAAATTAACCCACAGAAGCTATCAAAGCTTTCTGTCACCTTCAAAGGGATCTATAAGGACTTGGCACATTGCCCATTAATGCTGTTGAAGAGTCTACATCTTGTGAAGTGAAATCTTGAGTACCACTTTGTACTAGCCTCAGGGAAACTACAAGGCTGAGCTTAACAGAACAAGTAGAAAAACCTCTGCAGACTTGCCTAGGAATTCCTTGATATATTTGAGGCCCATCATCATTGAAGACCCTCTGAGAAATAGCCTAGTACAGGGGCAGGGAACCCTTTTTACAAGTGAATGCTCTTTTTATTTGTTTTTGGTGCTGAAGACCATAGAAAGCATGGCAATGATGTTGGGGACACACACACACACAAATTCTCAGATAAAATCACTGGTCTTGTTTTCAGAAGAGAGCTAAGTTTTTAGAAAACTAAGCTTAATAAAAAACATTTGGAAGCTAATGCTATTCTCAGATTTGTGACAGAATATTACATTATTTGGTGACTTCCTGCCTAATTGTTGTGGGGAAAATAGAGTATTAGGTGTGTTCACTGCCTTGAATAATAAAATGATAAAGGCAGGATAAAAATATAATAAAATAAGAAATGGTGATCTTGAAATGAAGTAGAAAATCCGTTGTTTCATCCTGCAAAAGATCCACTTGCCGCTTAGAGATTCTAGTACAGAGATCCTCAATAAGTATCTCTCTCGGGTTTCTCTAGTTAAGCTACCCAAATCCTAGAGTAAGTTGCTAGGTTCACAGATCATCCTCCATCCATTTTTTAAACATGATATCTTGACTAAGCTACACGTTTTCACACTATGCCAAGCCATGAACCGCCCCGAGTCTTCGGAGAGGGGCGGTATATAAATTTAATAAAATAAATAAATAAATTGGGTTAAAAACCTCAGTTGCTAGGTTTACCCATTTTGTTCAGTATAACCAAATAAACAACATTAAGCTTTATTTTTAGTATATGAACACAGCTTGTACATGAAAACAGCAGCTTTTGAATATTGACGACTGACATGAATTGTATAACCTTTGACAAGAAGAGAAGCAGAGATGTGGAAACAAGCAATTTTCAAGTGTTCATGCCTTCCAAGTAGCCAGGACTGTTCAATCTTGGTAAATAGTAGCAGAAAAAGCTGGATACAGCTTTCAAACAGCAGCACCAAATTAGAGTTACTGTTATCTTATTGTTCCAAGCATTGTCAACAGTACTGGCAGGATTAAACATATACTTAAATAAAATGCTTAGAATGACCAAAAAAACCACATCTTGCATGCCTTCCATTAGTATAAAATAAAGGAGTGCAAATTCCTCAGTAAACTGATGTTAAATTGAGTGCGGAATTTAGTATAAACTATAGCTGCTCTTATTCCCTGCAAAAACACCAGAAAGCAGAGCAGGGAAAGGGGCTTCAGTAGCAGTAGTCAGACTATGCAGTGTGAATACTGAATATCATTAACTGGAGTAGAAGATTATTGCTTTCTAACTTTGTCTCAACTTGTTAAGAGACAATTTGCATGGCCCCATATGAAAATGAATCCTGGACTAATTTTCTTAGTATAATCAGAGGGCCCTGATTAAAAGGATGAGATCACTACTTCCTTCTGGAACATGTTTTAAATTTCAATAGAAACATGAAGTATAATTCAAAGATCTCCCAGTCACAGTTTCATTGCATTTCCATTCTCAAGAAACACATCATATCCCATTTATTTCATTTTTTTTTACTTTTTGTGAAAAAAGCACCCCACACAGTGTATTTTCTCAGAATCCAACAAACCTAATCTTTGATATGAAGCCAGCACTTGAAAATATAGTTGATTTTTTTTTCTCTAGCATTGCATGTATCCAGTCACAGAAAATGAAGATGTATTGAGGAAACGGTTTTGGTTAAGCTGATTTTCAAAAATAAAAAAGGACAAGCATTTTTTAAAAAATAAGTCATTTGACTTGCAACTCTATAGTTATTTGCATGTCAGTACAGTAGCTCCAAAATTGTAGAGTTGCTCCCCAGTTGGGATCCTTTGCACGCTTTGTAGCCTTTAACAGGTTCTGTTCTTGTTTTTGTTTTAAGTCATTAAATTGTTTAGTAGCTGTAGAGGGAAAGAGGTGTATCTTCCATCATGTCATCCTGTAAGAAAGAGAAAAACCCAATTTTGTGCTATCCCAGACATTAGTGAGAGAGGTCTAAGTTAGGTACTATGTATATTCTTAGTGAACCATTGCTTAATGAATCTAAGCCTCTGCCACCTCAAAGAATTACCCTTTGGAACAGACAGACTAGGCAACTAATATTAAGGTACAGTAGGAGTGAGGCCATATCCCAGACCAGATTCCCATGCTTCCTGATGAGAAAGTACTTTTAGTTCATTAAGCTTGAAATGGGGAACTGATTTAGATAGCTACTATGATGCCAACTTTTAGACTATTCAAATAAGGCTATCTCACTGATCTAGAAGAATTCTGCTCTAGTTAAGGCACAGCAATTTGTTTTCCTTCCTTTCTCCATGAATATAAAAATATTCACTAAATATATTTGCTAGTCTCAATACATAATCCTTCACTAATTATATCTGACTGCTCCTAAGGATTGGTTATCAACATTTGCCTTTCTGGAACCTCTGGTTGACATCGCAGCGAGAACAGCTTGGAAAATAGCAGGCTCCACTGAGCCCTGCGAAATCCAGGTGGTAACCGCTTTTGGGAGATCCTACGGGATCAAAGACGCATGGAAGGGGCAAATAAAGGAGAGGTGTTTTGTGGACCACAAGGAACTCACAATTTCATTAGGTCCAAAGCAAGCTCTCCCAAATGGCAACATGGACAATGGCCATTTTTGGCAGTCACAAGCTGGGACAACCGGGACCATAAGATCTGTGCAGGAGCAGTCCATGGACAGAGCATTGAAACTGGGTGAGATAACTTCCAACTCTTACTCCAAAGATTTAAGTACAAGAATTTCAAAAGATAATCTCCAAATGTTAAGGAAACAGGAATTAGACAAATGGAGATTAAAGACTGAAAATTAAGAGGTGAAAGAAATGCCTAAGGGAAGCCTTAAAATACAGAAAGCCTGGAAAGAAGCTTAAAACAATTTGGAAGGGTATTTTGGGAGAACCTGTTGCTTATTTGTATTTTTAAATTCCGTGGACATGGATAATCATTTGTTTTTGATATACAATTTAATGTTGGACTTGGGAGCAAGACAGCCATCTACTGGAAGAAGAAGAGCACTATAGCATCAGTACTCTTAGTGAAAGTGAGGTCCAATCCATATAAAGTTTAATACATAAAATAGAAGAAAGTAAACAACACCTGGAAGGTGGCCTGACCTTGGTTCTATTCTAGAAGATGATTTGGATATTTTGAAAATACTTAATGAGTTTCTTTTACCTCTTGAAGACTTCTAAGATGAATTAAATTGCAAATAACTAAACTTTATTGAAACTGGCTATTGGATTATGGATTTGAAAGATTGGAGGAACCTAGTGGATTAATTTGGATTTGGATTTTTAAGACTACTTGACAACATTCTACAAGGTAAAAAAGGAAAGGTGGTAGAAGAAAAGAGAAAAGAAAAAAAGCTAAATAAGACTTTAAAATTTGGACAATTGGGAAGATATGTAATTGGAAAATCACAAGGCTGTAAACTACTAAATAATTTTAAAGATTATAAATTTAGGGGATTTGGAGGTATAATTATGGGATTGATAGAATTTTATTAAATTTGAGCTTTTAAATATTGAGATGTTGAAACCAAAGAGGTATACTGAGTAATCTTTATTAAATTGTTACAAAATGGATCTACGGAGGATAATAGAGGCATATGAAGAAATAGTTTTCATGCTTAAAAACATGCATGAGTGTATAAAGAACAATAAGGAGACAAGGGGATTGTCTAAAAATAAAGAAATGAGGGTGGAGATGAACATGATATTCAGGAAATAGATGAGAAGTTAGAAGCAGCAGTGGAAGGAAAAAATCAAGACGCAAAAAGAGAAAGATAATGAAGAGAAAGGATTAATAAGTAGGACTCAATCAGATAATTCCTTAAAAGCTTATAATAGAACAGAGAAAATAAAAGAAAAATCCCTTAAAGAGGTTTAGAGAGAAAAAAGAAAAAAAAATTTAAAGGAAAGAAAGTCTTATTGATAAGTGTTCAAATAATACATCAGAAAGAGACAAAGGGCAACCCGAAGGGAATGTTCAGTAGTTATAAAAATATCAAAAACAGTTATAAGACTCCAAGAGAGAGACATAAAAAGGTGATTAAAAAGTTAATAAATGATGGAACTCCAAAAAGATTCTTTTCTATTAAAATAGAAAATACAAATAGGGAAAATAGTAGCATACATATTAATAAATAGAATCTATTAATTAAAAATAAGGTAAACGTAGTAGGTGAAAGTTTAGGATTAAGTAATCTCTGGGTTTCAAATCCCGGTTAAGTCACGGACGCATGCGGACAATGCTTCTGCACAGAGATGTCCCGCTTTGTGGCTGGAACCTCCTGCTGCTGCCGCCACCAGTTAGCCCAATCTGGGGCGAACTGGTAGCAACCCACCACTGGGTAATCTAATTGTATTATTATTAATTTTAATTGTGTGTTAAAGTATATTGTGAACTTTTAAGAATTAGAAATTGTGATTATTTTGTGATATGTTCCCGGGATTGATTAAATTTTGTTAATATTTGGCCTTAAAATTAGCCCGAGACATTTCGGATATTGAATTTATGGTGGGATAATGAGTAATTTTCAAAATATTACATATTATTAATTTAGGGGATAACAAATACATGGTGCAAAGAAATGTTATTTATGTATTAATTAATGGAAAAAAAATAAAGAATTATAAAGAGTGGTACTGTGGAATTTGGAAGATCAGGATTATGCATATTATTATTAGCGTTAGCATTGTTTAAAATGGATTCGACCCAGTCAATACACTGTCCACAAAATATGCATGGTATGTATATTAGAAAATTTAAAAAACATTTGCCTTTCTACATACACATTTGGATTGTGACCTTTGTTCCTCCACTTCAAAAATCTAGAATTCCTGTTCCAATCTAGAGGGAAAATAATAGAATGGGTAAAAAGCCAGCAGATGCTCACCATAGGCAAGTCCTGGAGACGTCTAAACCGCAGTCTACTGCTACGTTGTCGATACCTCAAGAAACCCAGGAGAGTCAGAATCCCGACTGTCACAACAAAGATTACGACGACAGCAATCACCAAGGGATCCTTTCCTATTGGACTGACTACCGGTATACTGGGCAGACCTGAAAGCAAGAAGAAGGCAGTATAATGTATTTCATCTTGTAAAGCTATGAAGGTTCATTCACCCAGCTACCTATTTTAACAAATAAAATGAAAGGAATACATTCAGCTGCATAACCCAAATCCAGCATTCCATTTAATATTATTTATAGAAACTTGCAGTGCCTCTCCCAAAGTGTTTTCCCCAAAACTATTTTCAGGCAAAAGTAATTCCCAGACTAATTTGAAGATGCCAGAGATTGAATAAGTGACTTTTTTCCTGCTTTTTGCAGAGTATGTGCTTTGTCACTGTGCTATATAGTTCTTCCATGGTTTTATCCAAGATTGGGTTTAACTATTTCTTGGTTCTCACCAACCCATTCTAAATCTGTTGTTCTCTAGATGAGACAAGATTGCTAAATGTATACCTTTATTGTTTTCCACATCAAATACAGTTGTCTTGTGTTCATGTTTAGCTGGTTGCTCTGTCTCTGCTGATAGGGTTTTGTGAGGTAAGAGAGTAGAGGGGGCAACCTCAAATGTTACTGATTGAGAAGTATTGGATGTAGTCATTGTGATCACTTGTTCACCAATAGTAGTCCTTGGAGATGATGCGGAGGCAACAGTGTTCTCTTCTGTGAAAGCCTTATGGTCTATGACTGGCGTGGTATTTTTTGCTGGCCCCGTGGCAATGAATGTAGAAGATTTCGGCTGCAAAGCAGCTGATGTTCCTGCAGAGAAAAATTGAACTGTCAGTACCGTGGGGATGGGTGAGAATCCTGGCTCTGCTTAATTCAGTAATAAAGAGAATCTACTTTGGCCAGACCTTTTCTGAATGCTTCTACAGTTCTAACATAAATCTTGGTAGTTATCAAATCTAATCAAAAGTATGTGAATAAAGCAGGTCCACAGTTAGACTCCTGTGTTGGGAGCAGGTTCTGTGAAGATAACTGTGGCATCGTGTTGCTCAGTTATCAGGAAAGAGTTTGATCCTATTGGACCCAAGAAAGCAGGTAGGGTCCTCATGACTGTGAGCTCGGCCACTTCTCTATTAGATCCATTTCCATCCTAACTGACAAAAATCATGAACAATGTTCAATATGTTATGTTTTTACTGGTTGTGTCTTGTAGTTTGTATAATGATTTCATATGATACTCTCTGGAGCCATCCAGAATTGGCTGAAAAATGGGTGGCTATATAAATGTTTTTAATAATAAATAAAATAAGATAAAATAATTGATATGTGGCTTATTGATGGGTGCTAATAGTGGTGAACTATTTCTTGAGTGAGGAAGAATTTGATGTCTCATTTGATATCACATCACTTTTACATCGACAGGCTCAGAATTTGCCAAAGAATCCATGACAGCATTACTACTACATAGCACACAACCAACTTAGCCAAATACACCAAGTTTGAAATACCCAGAATCATGAATCTTATTACCCTCTGCCTAGCCACATACACATAACTTACAACAGTTAATTTAGGTAAAGGTAAAGGTTTCCCTCGCACATATGTGCTAGTCGTTTCCGACTCTAGGGGACAGTGCTCATCTCCGTTTCAAAGCAGAAGAGCCAGCGTTGTCCGAAGACATCTCCGTGGTCATATGGCCGACATGACACATGACACAGCACAGAAATAATTAACTCTGTTACTGGTGTGTGCTCTTCCCCGAAGAAGCTCTGGGACTTTTCCCCATTATTAAATATTGCTGGGCTTTTACTTCTGGGTACTGGGACTTCCCTGGAAAGACACTCTGCTCTGCGATTCACCCCACAACGAATTTAAGAAGGCTTAATTTAAAAAGATTTGTGAGACTGTTGCAAGGCTTTTGGAATGTCAACAGGCCAAAAGGTACCTGGTGCAAGTACAATGGATAAAATTACATGTTGGAAAAACTGCAGCTGGGACAGATGGACATGAAACAAGGGCAAGAGGATATTAAAAAAGACCTTGAAGCATTTCATATTGAATTAAAGAAAGTATCACAATTGGCGGAAGAAAACAAGCAAAGAGTTGGGGGTGGGGGTGGAGGAAAGGGGGGGGAGATCTGGAAAGGGAGGTGCGGGGCATTCAGAGGGAAAGACAAAATATGCAAAATGTAATTTTAAATATGGAACTTGAGAGAACACCTTTCTTTCTCAGATTTCAAAACATAGAAGAAGAAACAGGAGAAGATCTTAAAAATGTGATGACTACAATGTTGGCAGAATTTATAGGGAAAGAGAAAGATCGTATTTGGTGGGACATTGATCAGGTATATAGGGTAAATTCATATTATGCTAAAACACATAATGTCCCCAGAGAAATACATGTAAAGTTCCTGAGAAGAGATACAAGGGATGAAATACTCAGAGCCCAAAGGGTGGGGGGTGCTAAAATACAGTGGCAAAGAAATAACTATTCTTAAACAGATTCCAAAAAAGATAAGTGAAATAAGAAGGATTTTTTTATCTAACAAATTGTATCTTAAAGGAATCATGTTTAGATGGTTGATGCCAGAAGGTTTATTGTTTTTTTGCAAAGGGAATAGAATCAAAATTAATACTACTATAGAGGCGGAGGCCTTTTTGAAAGAACATGGAGCCCTTTTAGAGGAGGAAGTTGCAGGAGCCATGGGAGGGGGAGGGGTTGCTAAACAAGGAGAGATGGGCAGGGAGGAGGCCGGGCCTGTTTCGCTGGCAGAGGGGGGGTGTTGTCGAGAACCCTGGCTTGACAGCACCTGCAATGACATCGGAGCAACTCACTTTGGAGGAGGGGAATGGGAGGAATCAGCTCACGTGGTTGGTGGAGGTGGCCCAGCGTCGGAGAGGGACGGCACCTTTAAGGATGGTGCGGGGGGGATTTTAATGATGTAATCTTGGTTAGTGACTGACCTGTATGCTGATTGGTCAGTCACGATATTTATATGGCAGACTGCGATGAATCAGCAGTGCAAATATTATTGACGCACTGCTGAGGAGGAGATCGTCTGCTAGCAATTTTTCCCTGAATAAACTTTGGCATTTTCATATTAAGCATGGTCCTCTGTTATTCGGTGGAGGCTGAGCAGATCCTCAACAATAACACCATGTGCCAGAAGAGAAAAAAGTCCGGCTGAACTCCTAATGGGGAGGAAACTCAGGTCGGTCCTTGATCACATCCACCCTCAATTCTGCCCAGAAACACCCACACACCCACAGAAGCAACCAGGACCTTTAACACAGGCGACCTGATACACACAATTTTTTTGCAGAAGGACCTCTGTGGCTACCAGGTTCAATTGAAAGAATCACTAGCCCTGAGAAATACTGAATCCTTGGCAAGAAAATTAAACCTTGTATCAAGTCAGTTGTATATTCCTAAGGATTATATTTGGTCAGCTCCTACCTGATTTTTTCCTTCTTTAGCTAAAAATAGTAAGTGTAAATTTTAAAGACTTTGCACACTGCTTGAGTTATTGATTCATTGTTACAAATAGTCAAAATATTATTGAATACATTCCTGAATTTTTAGTAGAAACAATCCTTCCTGTTCTTTTCTCACCAGAGATGAATGTTCATTCTCCCCATAACTTTCTCTTATATATTTGTTTAATATTATCAGCTTGAAACTATGCAAAGTTCCAAATAACTCAGAGCCACTGATTCTGTTTAAGGTAACTTCTGTTCAACCAGTTAGTGATCATTTATTTTTTAAGTACCAGTTTATCCTAGAAAGGCCTAGTTTACTTTCAAAACAAAATTATAAAAATAATTAAGGAATTTTAATTTATCCCTAAAGGTATTTTCTTCCACATCTCTCCCCAGATTATTGGCTTCTCTCAGCCTGTACATTTTTGAATGATCTGACTGTCAACTTAAATTTGTGTCTTCCTTCTCTTACTTTTTTAAAAATCTTCACCATAACAGTTGATGAGAAACCTGTTAAAGCTGCCCTGATTCAGGATACAGTTACTGATGATAAACAAGGTACAATTCTAAATTGTAGTTTCAATCAACTTTAAAGTGGTTTAATATGTTTTATTTAAATTCTATTGGATAGAAAACACCCATACTAGTATTTCTTCATGGTTAAGGATCTAATGCTGTTCTGAAGGAGAGCTAAACCTGTATCCAAATCAGCCTGGCTGACAGGTCACAGAGACAAGAGAAGAGGACAGTGTTCAGAAGACATGTGAGAAATTGTGAGAAGTCTGAAAAAGAAATGGAAGGAGCTTTATATCAACAGGTGGCACTATTCATTAGGGGCTGATTGATCCCCAATTTTATCCTTTATTTTGCTTAAATGCCCCAGAAGTTTAATGGAGGCTCATATAAGTGGACTTGTTAGTTGCAAAGTCGTGTCCGACTCATCGCAACCCCAAGGACAGCATTCCTCCAGGCCTTTCTATCATCTACCATCCTCTGGAGTCCACCTAAGCTCACACCTACTGCTTCACTGACTCCCTCTAGCCACCTTGTTCTCTGTCGTCCCCTTCTTCTTTTGCCGTCAATCTTTCCCAGCATTGGGTTCTTCTCCAATGAGTCCTTCCTTCTCATTAGGTGGCCAAAGTATTTGAGTTTCATCTTTAGGATCTGGCTTTCCAAAGAGCAGTCAGGGTTGATCTCCTTCTAGGACTGACCAGTTTGATTGCCTTGCAGTCCAAGGGACTTGCAGGAGTCTTCTCCAGCACCAAAGTTCCAAGGTCTCAATTCTTTGGCGCTCAGCCTTTCTTATTGTCCAACTTTCACAGCCATACATTGCAACTGGACAAACCATAGCTCTTGAGAGTACCCTTTTCCAAGAGATTTCTGTAATAAATCTGTTTTTATTTCGTCTTGGTGTCTGACTACTGTTTGTTTTCTTAAAATTTCTTAAGGTTATTGTCGGCTTGTTTCCAGCAGCTAGACCAGTGTTTCCCAATCTCAGCTGGTTTCAGATATGTGGACTTCGGCTCTTAGAATTCCCAGCACCATTACCACCCCCATGGCTGGCTGGAGAATTCTGGGGGTTGAAGTACGCGCATCTTAAACCCGCTGAGATTGAGGAACATCGAGTTAGGCAAATAATATTTTTCATTAAATAAACAAACAAATAAATAAATAAAATTCCATTTTCTTTCCTGTTCATTTTGTGAACTTCTCACCTGTATATCCTCTACAGCAGTGGTTGTTAGATCTCAAGTAGGAAGCCACTACAGGTATTTTCAATAACAGGTTTATTATAGCAACGTTGACAAAACACTCAGGAAAAGAACTGGCGCGCTTTAAAACAAGCCTCCTTATATAGAGTCAAGTTCGCGCCAAAACGGAACCTACTAATTCCCGCCTTTGCAACAATGTTTCATTTAGCCTTCCGGCCCTTCCCGCCTTTTACATTCCCGCCAAAATAACTGGTGCAACTATTT
Source organism: Calamaria suluensis (assembly GCA_032468135.1). NCBI lineage: Eukaryota > Metazoa > Chordata > Lepidosauria > Squamata > Calamariidae > Calamaria > Calamaria suluensis. The sequence goes on along the minus strand of JANHFP010002171.1, from coordinate 116,172 downwards.
CAGCTCACTTCTTATATATATACATAACAGTGGTTCCCAAAGTGGGATGACTTAGGAGGGCGGCAAGAGGCAAAGGGACAACAGGGGACGGTAAGAGGCAAGTGGGGTGGCAGGGGCGGTAGAAGGCAAGTAGTAAGCAACCCATGTCTCTTTCTTTTTTCTTTTTTCTTTTTTTATTTATTTATTTATTTATTTATTTATTTATTTATTTATTTATTTTATTTATTTAT
>JANHFP010002171.1:94036-107350 GCA_032468135.1 Calamaria suluensis | reverse complement strand
TCCCTAGTTGTGCCCTAAAAAGCGACACCAGGCAACTGCCAAGTCAAAGATGGAGTATCTGACCACCTGGATGTATGTATGTATGTGTTGGCGATTGGCAAAAGAATAACTTATCTTTTACCTCTCTTTTTTTTTCTTTTTTTTCCTGTATCTGTTGCACACAGTAATGTTTTGCTTGGCTACCTTCTGACTAAATCTTACCGTGTGTTATTAAATAGAGCTTGTTTCAGTGGGTGTTTTGAAATTATAGAGTAGATACTATTAAGTGTCACTGAGTCTTTTAAGATTTGTGGCTTCAGCTTTTATTCAATTATAGAGAGATATGGCCTGAATGGAAAAGCTGAATGTTAATTGGAAGGAGTTTTATTGTGCCCCCTTTATGTTGCACAGGGATTTTATTTGTGCATCTGTTTTGAGGTCCTTTAAAATTACTGCAGGCTGCTGCTCCTACAATGTTCTCAGAATATGGCAGGATAATGTGCTTTTTGTGTATATAATTGGTGGAATTATCTCTTGTATATTAAAAAATATTCCCTTCATAGGAATATAAACATGATTTCGGGAGGGAAGCAACTTTCATTCCTGTTGGATGCTTTTCAGTAGTGTTAGACAACAGGTGCCATTATTTTTAGAGCAGGCTACATAGGCTGAAAAATGTGAATTTGTGATAATCTGATTTCACACATGTCTGATTTACTTTTTATAAATGACCTCATAAACTATTGCTGTCTTTAAATTGATAAAATAAGATCCAATATTTGGACCAGTTTCATATTTGAAACTTAACTGATCAGTTCTCTAAAATATTTCCCCAGCCTGATGCTCTCTTCAATTCTTGGCCTAAAAGCTTTTTTCAGTTCATTATGATACAGAGTTCTAATCCCTATTTAGTACTAAAACTACATTTTTCCCATGTTGAAAAGAGTCTATGGTGTTGACAACTGCAAAAAAAGATGCAACATATTTTAATAGACTGTGATAAGTATGAAAATTTTAATATTTACATTTTAATACTTTGTAATTCTTACAAAAAGAAAATGGCATGAATATTTCTGGAAATGTATATGGATTGCTAAGAATTTTAGTATATTACATTTTGTAAATTACAGGAAAGGTGTTAAAATAGTGCTGTCATAAGAAAAGGAATGTGTTATGCATTAATGATGCCATAGACTTTGTACACTATCATGAAAAGTACAGTATGTTTTTTACAACTTAGCTGGTAGTCATTAAGGCATGAGCTCTAGTCTTTCTTTGCGCACAAAGGCAAAACCTTGGCATAGTTACTCTTTCTGTGTGCTAGGAAGTCGGCAATAGCCACTTCCAAAAATATCACTACCAAAGAAAAAACTTGCCAAGAAAAACTGCAGGGACTATTTCAGATAGCTGTCAGGAGTAGAAACAGGCTCAAATGCACCTCCCCCCAATAAAATAAAAACAGACCTTTTAGAAAACTTTATATGTTTTTACTGAACATTAAAAAGGTTAAATATAAAAAATGAATGACTAAATTCATGTTTTTATAATTTCCTAGAATAATATAATTAGTTCTAATAAATTGTAAATATTATATCACTCTACCAAACTAAAATATAGTTTTCTAGTGTTGCAACATTTTACTGTGTAAATGTACTTTGTCATAAGGTAAGCTCTACATTTTTATGAAGATCAAGCTGTAGTGAGAGAAATTAGATTAAAATAGGTGTCAGAGAAGATCAAATTGGTTTAATTTATTACTTAACAGTAGTCAAGAGTTCTGTGAAATGTAAAAATTCACTTACTGATGAAGTGGTACAATGATGCAGCATCAGGTTCACATGTGCTGAACCTTCTACAATGTTTTCTACACACTACCTTACCTTATCCTCTTCTTCTGTTTAGACCATATGGTCTATCTTAGTCTATCAAGTCTGATGTCAAAATTGATGCTAGCCAGGAAGTTCATAGTGCTTGAGATGTTGTGTTAGATCAGTGGTTCCCAAACTTTTTCAGTCCACCGCCCCCTTGGTGCTACAAACTCATCCTCAGTGCCTCCCCACCCCGCCTATCAGTTCTGTGGGCATGGCTTGGGTGTCCTGTGACTGACTGTGTGTGGCCAACTCAGTGTCACTCAAAGCCTTGTCTAATCACATGACCCCCCACCAAGCCACGCCCACCAAGCCACGCCCATAGAACCGGTGGCAACAGGTTTTAGATTTTACCCCTGGATCATCCAACAGAAAGCCACAGCAGGGGGAAGAAAGAGCCGTGAGTCTCCGACACCCCCCTTTGGGAACCACTGCCCCCTTTGGGAACCACTGTGTTAGATGTATAGTTATACTATGAAAGAAATTTGGGATGAGTCTGAGATTCATCTGCAATGAAGAAATTCCCATCTGAATCAATTGGAGATTTCTCTACTAATGTATTTTGTTGCAAAAAAAGAGATCTTTATAAGTACACCAAGTATTTACAGCTGACCCCTGGGTAGAGTTCTTTAAAGTAGCTAAAGTTTGGTGAAATAGGCATTTATTCAGTTCTTAGCTTTGAATTCTAGTTCTTACTTGTAACCCGAACTTTCATGTTTCAGTCATCTAAATTGGACTACAGACTTTGTTTCCAAATTGCTTTGAACTGGCTATCTCTGTTTTTTATTTCTTAAGCTAATTAACTCCAATCTGATACCCTTTATGCTTTTGATGACTTGGTAATCTCATTGAATTGAACACATCTAGATGTACTGTCATTTTATAAATATGGAGCCTTATTTGGAGAAGCCGATCAAACAACAGTACAATAGTTTTGCTTATTGTATTTTGGTATCCTATCTTTCCAGAGACTTTAGAAAGTGAGAGTTCTTCTTTCCAATAACTATGATAAATGAGGGCCCATAACCTATTCAGCACATTGCTATCAGAATGGGGAAATAAGTTCTCTTCTAACAATTCACATCCAATTTCTTATCTAATATAGTGACAACTATGTTGATGGAAAACAATTTTAAATCAATATGAATACAGGCTGATAATTTTGAACACTTGTTAACAAAGATATTGCTGTAAATTTAGTTTGGTGATAACTCTTCAATTCAGATGTATAGATAGTCCTTGACTTACGACCACAATTGAACCCAAACTTTATGTTGCTAAGTGAGAAACTTGTTAACTTACCAAACGTTTGCTCCATTTTACAACTTTTCTTGTCACATTTGTTAAGTGAATCACTGCAGTTGTTAAATAAGTGACAAGGTTGTTAAGTGAATCTGGTTTCCTCATTGATTTTGCTTGTCAGAAGGTTGAAAAATGTGATCACATAACCCAGGGACACTGCAACCCTCATAAATTTGAGACAGTTGTCAAGCATCCAAATCACTTGACCGCTGTGAAAAATTGTCATAAGTCACTTTTTTCAATGCTGTTGTAACTTTGAATGGTCACATAGCAAACTGTTGTAAGTTGAGGACTATCTGTATTAAGGCTATAGTCCCCAGCCAGCATAAGCAACTCTGAGAACTGTCCCAACATCTCTGGAATATCTTCACAGTGATGGTATATGCCCCTGTATGATTCAAGTGCCATTTCTATTCTATTAATATAAGGGAAAGGATGAATTTTGTTTCTTTAAAGAAACAAACCTCTAAGAAGAAAGGACTACCTTTTTAGTGCTAAGCCATAGAGAAATAATGGTAACTACATTCCTCTGACATGGTTCTAGATTATAGTAGTTAAAACCTGCATGTTTCTGGTGATCCTGTAACAATGAATGTATTACTATATATGTGTGTATGTGTGCATTAGTAAACAGTTCTTATTTAAAATATTTTGACTGGGGAAAAGCACATATCTGAACTCCACCTAAAGAGGGAATACCTGGGCAAATTACTATGTTCTGGGTTTTCTTTGGTAACTGAGATGAAATATTTGTATTGCGAAACTGTTCATAATGAATTTCCACTAAGCTACTGGGCAGTATAGATAGTTGATAGCCAATTGACAGGGCAGTTCAGATGGAAAATTAGGCTGATCTAAAATACTGTGGAATAAAATCAATCACTATTTTTAATTATTGAATTAACTCTTTGGAGTACTACTGCTTGATAGTCTTTACATGTACAAATGTTTAGCAAAGATGTTAACATATTGTACAAATGCTAGTTGTGGATGAAATTATTCAATATCTCCAGTAGCCACAACAGTTTACTAAACCATTGACAAAGTCAACATGTATTGTTATCTAAATGGAAAAAATGAATGTGCGGAACCTCCTCCTCTGGTCTCCTGGACTCACTTATTTGATTAAAAGTCTTGAATAATCAATTTTTCTTTTTCCTCTTAATTTGTCCCATGTAAATTACACACATTCTTTTTTTTAATAAGAGAAGCTTAGAAAAAGAAAATGACACATTGATCTATTTTAAATTTTTAGTATTCATCCAGAGGAAAGAAACAGAGATCAACCACTTAAGATGTGAAAGGTACTCTTCTAAAGGATTGTTTTTACAAAATGGATCGGAGTAAGCGAAATTCAATAGCAGGATTCCCACCACGTTTAGAGCGCATTGAAGATTTTGATGGAGGTGGTGGAAGTGATGGGTCCATTTCCCAGATTGGCAGAGTTTGGACTTCTTCATATAAAGCCTTGATAAGTGCCTTTTCAAGACTTACAAGACTTGATGACTTCTCCTGTGAGAAAATAGGATCTGGTTTCTTCTCTGAGGTATTCAAGGTGAGTAATATCATTTCTGTATCTTCTCTTTAATACAGTAAGTGGACCAAGGCATACTGAATACTGTTCTGTATAATATATAACGTTGCTATATTTGATTGCAGAAATACAAATGACCATTAATGGCGGCAAACCTTATGCTGTCATGTGAGGTTTTTGTTTTTTGCAGCCTACAGTAGTCTTTCCTTGAAAAGTTTTGAATATGAAAAATTAATTGTGTGTCAAAGATTCTAAATAAAAACTTTGTTGAATAATTTATCCACATTATTTTTAGAAACATATATGGCACATTTTATTTACCTGTTTAACCTTCATTTTTCCAAATAGAACCAGTGATTTGAATAAAAAAATAAAGTAGCAAACATGTAAATATACAGAACAAAAATGAAATGTTAAAATGTAAATGGAGAATACAGTATGTTCATATTTTAAAAAGCCATGAAGGAGGTTTTAAAATACATTTTGAAGGAATCTGATATGGCATTCAGGTAGGCTTTCTTCAAGATAGAATTCCACCCAAAATAATTATCAAAACAATTGCTCATCTGCTTCTCCCAACTGTAAGGTTTGCTATGGATTGTGACTGCTGATGAGGTTCAGACTTATGGTTACCTCTGCTTCACTATAGAAAACAAAGTAATAGACAGTGGTATCCAATGCAGTTATTTTCTTAATACATACCAGTATTAATAATAATAATTTACCAGAAAACTAGAAAAAGTTTTCTGGTAAATCAATGCTTTGGTTTTAAATGTATATATTCAACTCTAATTGATACATTAATCTTCACAAACATTCTGTGTGGTCAAAATTCAAAGTGTAAATCCAAGTTGAATAAGTTGCCTTTGATTTTTTACTTTTAAGTTTATTTTTTAATAAGGTAACCATTGTAGGACCATTCACTTAGTCAATTAAACTCTGTTTATCTAAGGATAATTTGAAAATAAAGCCACATTTATTATTCATTTTCTAGATGGTGGGTGGGTATTTATACAACATGTTTATCCAGGTTTTGAATTAAGTAAGAGTAAGACACCTACTCAGAAGAGCTTGGTCCTCCTGGTATCCTAGGCACTGCATTGGTCACTAGGTAAACTTTTCACACTTGAGTTTTTTTAAAATCCTTCCCCATCCCCAGGCTGGATTTACACCAAATAAATGGTGAGACCTTAAGCTATGAGAATGCAAAGATAAATTGATTAGGATCGTGTTATGGTTTAATTTAAGAGACTTTCAGATATGAAATTGGAATAAAACTGGAAAACATTGGGGGAAAACACTGAAATTTTGAGAGATCCCTTCAGACTCCAAGGTCCTAAGATATAGCTTGCTTAAATTATACATAAATCTGTCCCTATCCATCCTAAATGGTATGGATATCATGTGCAAAATGGTGGAATATTAACTGTTCTTCAGTTAAACTAAAAGCAATGGAGACAATTGCAGGAAGAATTAAAATGATAGCTACTCCTGCTCACTGATTCTGTGTTTGAGAGCTGGAAAGAGGAGGTGGTCATTCCTTAACTCTCCTTTCTGGGTTTGAATAACATGTAAGACAGGGTTCAGATGAATTAAACATACTATAAGAATGATTGCCATTTATAACGAAGGCTCCCTGTTATAAACCCAGTAATCTATCAGGAGTCACTTTGGGTGTCATGCTATGGCTTGAATTACCATGTGAACAAACCCATTGAATAAGATGTGATGAGAAATAGATGAATATTCTCGAATAATTGGCTGATGTTGCACTCTTCCCTTTTAGCTGTCTACTTTAGATAGTTAAGAACATGTAGTGTTTATTTTCCAAGGGGCCAAATCCCAGATAGGAAGGTTTTGTAGTCTGGAAAATTAGTTTCTTTGTGGGTAATTCACATAAATATCCTCTGTGTAGTCAAACTTACAAGAAGAGATCTGTTAGAAGCAAAAAAAAGTACAGTTGATAGATGTCCTGCTGTCAAAATGCATTGCAACTCAGTAAAGCTTGCTATATTAGGACTGTACAGACTGTTTTAAATATTTAGGATGTCTAGATTTAAGACTAAATGATAACTTGATCCATATTTAACCTAACTAACATTTCTAGTAATATTAGTTAAGTTGGGCCTTTAATTATTCTAAGAATGGTAAGTTTCTTACCATACTTAGTCTTTCAGAAAATCTTACTGTTTGAATAATAGTTCAATCTTCCTTTATTAAAAGCACATTTTAATATATTTTATCATAGTTATGTGACCTTTCTGTAGTCTGTCCTGCTGATATATTTAATGGAGGAAAAATAATTTTGAAGCAACGTAGCTGTAAAAATGAGACCATAGTATTTCATCTGTTTATATTCTGATATTTAGTGTAAACCACAGCCTAATCTTCTGTGAAAAGAGGAAGAATACACTAGAAGACGACTGTGGCAAATAAAGATATGAGAAAGGAAACAAATAAATAGGAAAGATAAAGTAGCAGCTGCAGAATAATCATATGGCATAGAAAGCCTAAGATAAGCAATACATTTCCCAAATCCAAAGTTTCATTTTATGCATTAGTGTTTTTTAATCTGGCTCTTTTAAGGCTGCTCTTTAAAATGTGAGATAAAAGTAAATAAAATTCTGTAATTTAAATACATACATACACACAAACACATGTTTGTATATATGTGTGTATTTTACCAAGGGAATATTAAGTTGACTTAAATGACTATGAAAACTATTACCTTAGTATAAGTTTGCCAAAAGAACTCCCTTCCGAATCCAACCACTATTATAAAAACGTATGAATTTAAATCTCATACAATAATAATTCAAATTTGATAAGTGTTTAATTGTAGACATACTGTTTAAATTTCAGTTTTTTCATATTCAGTTGATTATAGGAAACAATTCTAGGAAACAAATACCTTGCATTTCTTACAAAATTTAATTTGGTAAGCATAGATGCTAATGGGGGGATGGTGAGAGGATATTTCATTTTGGCAGTTAGAACATGAGGTTTATTGATGTAAACGTGCAGCCACAGTTCCTTAGTGCTTGTGCAAATTCCTATGAATTAGCTTTTAAAACTGGAAGTATATACGGTACTTCCTCTTACTGTATATCTAACTTGCAAACAAGGAGACACTTTTTCAGAATTCTGTGTGTTGTATTGGTCTAGGGCCTAGGCTAATTAATTGAAGTTGGGTTCTGTTGTAATCCAGTATCTCAGTATTTTCAGTGAAACTTAAATATCAACCTAGTCTACATCTAATGCTGTGTACCATCAGGTACAATTACATGCAAAATATGTTAAACAGAATGTGTAGAATTATTTTGAAATCTACTTTTGTCTCCCTGTTGGTTGTAGTAAAAGCATCTGCTGGCAAAGTTTAATGCTGCTTTTTAGTTCTTTTTCCTAGCTATAGAACAGGTGACTTCCAGGATAACTTCCTTTCACAGGCATTGATCTTGGCATTTGGTCTCAAGGGAGTGGCTCAGTAGTTATAAGTTTGTATTGTACATCATCTTTTAGAGCAGCTCAGAGTTACCTTCAACTGCAAGATAGGCAGCAAATAAATTATTATGATAATAATCATAAATGTGATAATATTTTAACAGTGTGATCAGTAAAACACTCAAAGCAAAGAAGTGCCAACAATCTGAGAATCATAAGTACAAAATAAATAACCCAAAAGCAAAAAAAACCCCAACCAATGAAGCAAAAAAAAAACCAATATAAAAAAATTAACCCCAAAACACAGTCCTCCATAATTTGGGGATATGTACATTTTGTTTTCTATTTGATGAAGTGATTTATGATGTCTCCTGTTTAAGTGTCTCATAAAACTCAAAAACCTATACTAGTCATATTCTAATATACCATATGGTATTATTTACCATGGGTTTACAAGTGAGGACCTCACTTTTTCCTGACTCCCTACCAGCTTCCCCATTGATTTGACTTGTGGGAAGCCAGCAGATAAGATTGCAAATCACAATTATGTGACTGTAAGACACTATGAGGGAACACGGTGGCTCAACGGGTAAGACAGCTGAGCTTGTCGATAGGAAGGTCAGCAGTTCAGCAGTGCCATGTAATGGGGTGAACTCCCATTACTTGTCCCAGCTTCTGCCAACCTAGCAGTTTTGAAAGCACGTAAAAATGCAAGTAGAAAAAATAGGGACCACCTTTAGTGGGAAGGTAACAGCGTTCCGTGCACCTTTGGCGTTTAGTCATGCTGGCCAAATGACCACGGAGACGTCTTCGAACAGCACTGGCTCTTCGGCTTTGAAACGGAGATGAGCACCGCCCCCTAGAATCAGAAACAACTAGCACATATGTGCAAGGGAAACCTTTACCTTTAAGAAACTGTGAGGATCAGAAATGTGGGCCAGTTGCTGAGCACCTGGTGTCAAGGTTCTCACTAATGAACCCAACCAATTCAGCACTCTGAGATTTGCAGTTTTCTCAAAGAACCGTTTTATTGAATACATCATATTGGCACATTTGAAAGCAAAACCAGCTCTTTCAGTATTTCCCGCAGTTTCTGTATAATTAAAGAATAGATCATTCTCTCCCCCAGTGTCACAGGTCACATTGTACAATTGGGTGTTCTGGTGCCCCTTTGGCAACTTCCCACAGTCTCTGGCCAACACCTGTCACTATGACCTTGATTCCCATAGGGTGATCTATTGTTACTCTCTGGTCTGACATGCCAAAGCTCTCCCCTCCCACCAATGTGTGGCAGCTGAGCAATGGAAAGATGGCTGTGGCAGGCCTGATCCGTTTTCAAAGTTGACATCTGGATGCAATCATATGATCATGGGGGCACTGTGACAAATGAACTTTGATGACCAATCATAAGTTCATTTGTTCAGCACTGTCATGAGTTTGCTTGCTTAATTAGTAGTTATTAAATAAGTGCCACCTTAATGTATATACCATTATATATAATATTTATTAAATATGTTGGGGTATTTAGAGAAGAATAGATACTACTTTTGTGGCATAAATCTAAATTGGAACTACTTCTTCATTAAGTCTCTGTTTCTGTGAGAATACTTAAATAGGCAAGAGTAATTCATAACTTAGTTTTTACTTTGAATCAAACTTCTTTTTAAATTGGAACTTTAAATATTACTTTCTTAATTTTTCCCAGTCTAAACCTTCCCTAAAAGAAATCCAGTTCTTTAGTGTCCTAACTCTTGTAAGAGTTTGTTCAGCATTAAATAGCAGCATATTTCATTTTAGCTGAAGAATTCTAACCAGTGAACTACTTACTTAAAGCAGTTTAACATAATGTAACAATATAATATTAGTGGACAAAGAATTTGATTATTTATTTAAGATACCACTTCCCAAACAGGACATTCAAGACAGTCTACCATTAAATTACCAAAGTGAAATAGTAAAAATCACATAGTGAAATATTTATTTAAAAATTTGGGTGGGAAACATAAAGCAATTAAACCGGGTAAACAAAACAAAGTCCACTTCTGTCTAGCACTGAAGATGTCACCTAGTTGAGTAACAAAACATCAACAAAAAACCTGTAAGAAAACAATCAAGTTCAGAGAGTACCAAGGATGCTACAGAAGAGCAAGGTTTTCAATCTAAGAATTATAGTGGAAGATCTTCCTCATGCAGTTTGAGGAGTACAGTAGGCATTGTTTCAGAAGTTCTTAGTCCATTCTGACCATACTTATGAATTGAAGGTATGAATTCAGTACATGAATGTACATAAATCATTGGGCTTCAAAAAAATTTTAAGTGATGATGTCTTTAGCAAATTTTAATTTACCTGAGAGATATATCTGAAAATAGTTTATGCTTAGTAGATACCATAGTACCAATACACTTAGTGTGCAAAATCATAGCAAAAGTAATAGACAAACATGATGAAAACTTTCCCCAGTCCAAACTATGTCTAGTATAAAATTAAAATGCTAATTATATCTATACAGTAGTTTTAGAAGGTTATTTGCGGCATCTTGTTCAATGGGTTCTTTTTTTTAGAACATGGGATTTGTAAAGACCTACTAATATTTAACCTGTTTCATCATTTGTGGTTCGATGCAGTTGTGATGGTGTGCAGAAAAGGTTTAAGTTTTTGCATGGATTTAGTGGGCAATAGTGTACGGTATTGTATTTTTATTGAATTTCTCCTGAGTTCTGTGAATCATTAGAGACGTTTTATGCAATGTAATTTAAGAATAACCATACAAATTAATAACTTGATTCATGAAATTTTATTCCATCCTATCACAGTCAAACCATGTAGTTCATAATCCAATTATATGCAGGATAAAAAACAGTCATATAAAAATACAATAATAATGTCACAACTTATTGCTAATTATTGCAATACTATAATATTTTTCATCCACATTTATTTGTAGTGCTTCATCATTCTAAACTAGGCAATGGGGGAAATGACTAAGGGCCTTCCACAATAGTCATGGCTTGATAAGATTCTGGAATATTCTAAAGGGTAGGTTGCTGTTCGTTCTGGAGCAAATACAGTAACAGAACGCATGATTCCATGCCTCCTCTTGGATACCACAGTATATTGGGATCCACAGCAAACATTTTCTGTTCATGCATTCTGTCCTATAAAAAATCTATGCAGCTGCATTTTGTACCAGCTGAAGTTTCAAGGTGGACTTTTTAATGACAGTATCATATAGAGTAAATTACAATAATCGAGCAGAAAGGATGGGAGTGACTGTCCTTAGTGGCCCCTACTCCAGGAAACACCACATCTCTCACACCAGCCAAAGTTGGATAAAGATCAACCTGGTTATGAGCTCTACTTGGTCCTCAAACAAAAGCCATCAGCCCAAGAAGGTCCCCCAAGGTGCTCTTTCAAATTAAGTACAACCCAGCCCAGAATTAAAGCCTTTCCAATGGCTTTCCAGTTAATAACGGCTGTAGAAGGGTGTGTGCTCAACTGCAAATACTGAACAAATCACAAATTAGAAAGTAGAGTTTTAGCATTCAAACAAGAGGTCAAATGATTAAAATACATTAACTTTTCTTATCATTATGATGTATTGCAGTAGTTGTCCATTGTGGAAGTACCATAAAAGACTTTACAGCTTGTGAAATGGTACTAATGTGTAGATCAGCCCTTTAAACACGCCCAAATACTAATTTACCAATAAAGCCATAAAAAGGAAAATATATGCACTTTTTCATGGACTAAGATTTTACTAATTGTATAAGCAAATTTACATGGATTAATAAAACAGAATGTAATTACATAGCCTCAAAAGTTGTGGGAATTTTTATTGATTTGTCAAGAATGGTTTAAATGAAGCTGCATGTTACAGGCTGTGTTGAATCAATATGTTTTTCTTATGTTCCATTGGGAAAATGAGCTCATCTTCTTTCTTTTTGGATTTATTTAGGTACGGCACAGAGTATCAGATCAAATCATGGCCCTGAAGATGAATACACTAAGCAGCAATCGTGCAAACATGTTGAAAGAAGTTCAGCTCATGAATAGACTTTCTCATCCAAACATACTAAAGTAAGAAAAGGTGTGTGTGTGTGTGTTTGCATGTATGTGATTGTGTGCTTACAAGTGTATCAGTCCATGTAGTGCAAATTAATTTTAATTTTACTTCATACTTCATATGATCCTTCATGTTTTAAATATTCAGGTAGTGCTCTTTGGAAGCTCAGAAGCCAATGTTGTCTCAGGTTTATGTATATTCTTAGTTCCTTGTCTCTTCTTATTATTCTTAATCCTTTCTGTTTGTCTGTGCTATATTTCTGGGTCTCCTTTCTATTCACTTGCCTACTGGATCAAATACGTTTATGAAAATATTAGTGAAAAGCACTCAAAGGATAGCTTCACCAAGCATTTTGGCACAAACAAATCACACCTTCAGAGTGTTAAGGAATTGGAGTCAAGTTGTGCCTTGTTGAAGACCTTACTCTGTAACTCCTATGCATGTAGAGACAGCACTTCCCCTGGGTTGGTAGGAGTGAAGAGGATATATGTATATGCAGATATAATCTGAGAAAGCTGTTTAATCAGCTTTAAAATGCAGCTTTATACCACAGCTGCATTTTAATGCTTCCTTTGCATTAGTGACCTGTGTTACTAAAAGAGCCCCTTTGAATCCTTTGCACAGTCCTGCAAAATGTAAAATGTAGATCCTGGGATCTAACCTACAGAGAAAGGAGATTGGGTTATGTTCACATCTGTTGCTTAGGCATCTGTTTAAAATATAAGGACCAAAAGTATTGGAGTAGGATATATGAAATGTCCAGTCTAAATATTGATGTACATATAGGGTCCATTCTTTTGTACACTGAACAGATTGAAAATTGGTACAAAGGTCTAAAGAAGTAAGTATGGCTTGCATGGCTTGCTTTCCTAATTACTTTTATCTCTCAAATGCATGTCTAGACTAATTAGGGAAATATGTTAACATATGAGGAACCTTGCATTAATGTTACATGCCCTTGAAATGTGTTATGAATGCTATTAACTTCTATAAACACGACTACTAATTTAATTTTTAGTTTGCACTGGAAATTTCTGTAGTATAGAATAGAACAGAATAGAATAGAATAAGAGTTGGAAGGGACCTTGGAGGTCATCTAGTCCAACCCCCTGCCCAGGCAGGAAAA
>JANHFP010002171.1:48108-65140 GCA_032468135.1 Calamaria suluensis | reverse complement strand
ATCATATCAGACACTTAATTTCAACAGTTTTTGTGTATGTCTCTGTATTTTACATAATTTGTACTGTACCCCAAGATTCTGGATGGACAAGAAGAATAAGTGCAAGACAGAAAGTCATAAAAACATGCACGTACAAGCACACTCAGACACACAAATAAAAATAGCAACAGAAATACCACACTCTTCCACAAATGCATTAAAAGGCTTGACAAAATACTTTTATTTTCACCTCCCTTCTAAATGTTAACCAAGAGTGTTCATTGTGAACCACGGTAGGCAAACCTAGGCGACCATAGAAAAAGCTGTCTTTCTAGTTCTTTCCTCCACAGACCTCACAATGAAAGGCAAGAATCTACAACATTCTTTCCATCCTCAAATGCATAGGATAGGCAGATTTGGAGAAGATGCTCCAAATCGGATTTCTAAATAGATAGACTCAGAATTTGCTGATGTTTTCCTCATGAAACAGAGGCCTTCTACTTCAGAAGCAATCCAATCTCAGGACTTTTCGCTCTGCCCCCTGAAAAGTATGACAATGAATATCAAATAGATTTTAACAGGTAGAATTGCCCTACCTGTAGTATGAGGAAATTCTTGTATTAGACACAATAAAATGGTTGTATTAGAGTAACTGTGGGATTGGTGTCTTAATCAGATTACAGAAGAAGAGAGGGAAGTTCACTTTGCAATGTTGGTGGTTAGTGATTAGCAATGTCTCTGAGGTATCCATGCTTTATTAATGACAGAATGATGTAGTATAGGAGTCGCCAATCTTTTGGACCTCAGGGTCTACTAAATTCATAATTTTAAATCCCACAGACCACTAATATGAATCCAGTGCACTGCTCACTGAAGCAGCTGGACTCCCAGTAATGGGATGGGATCCTTCAGGCACTTAGCTTGGCTGCTTGTTTCTGCAACCTTAAACACTCACAGAAAGCAAAACACCAGGAGCCCCAAAACCTGAGTGGGCATGGCCAACTCAACTCCCACCCTGTTACACGACCCCATCCAAGCCATGCCTATCCAGGTTTTGTGGCTCCCTGTGTTTTCTTTTCTATGGGAAACAGGTATCTCTCTCTTTCATCTCTGTCTTTTTCTCTGTCTCTCTCTCTTTCTTTCTGTTTGTCTGTGTGTCTTTCTCATCTCTCTCTGATCTTTGATCTCTCTCTGTTTCTCTCTCATATCTTTCATTCTGATTCTCTGGTGCTCTCTTGGTCTCACGAGTACTTCTTCGACCTTTGTTGGTGCTGGATACACCTCAGTTACTTGGAGAGATGCATGACCTGCTCTCCGCCCCGACTCACCCAACCTGGCTGCAGCCGATGCTCTGTGTTGTAATGGGCTCCAGAAGGAGGAGGGAATGCTATCTCCCCCATTGTGAAGCACACTACATAACTGTGCTGCTCAAGGTGATGCAAGAGCAGTGGCTAGGCCATGGAGGCACCAACAGCAGCGGCAGAGAGAAATGCCTGTGGAGAGGGCCAGTGTCTCGGGGCAGAGAGGAAGTCACACATCTCCCTGAGCAATTAATGTGCACACAGCACCCAAAAGGGCCAGAAGAAGCACCCATGAGACCCAGCAAGAGATGAAGCAACTACAAGGGCACATCACTTCCCCTCTGGAATATTGAGTGAGTCTCCATCTGCCGTCATCGCCCTTTTCAGGCCAGGCAAGGAGTGACTGTGAGGGAAGGATGAGGGGCGGGGCCAGCCACTTGTGGGTTCAGCCAACAGGGATCCACAGCAGGGGGATCAAAGAGCTGCAAGTTGCCAACACCTGTTGCTTCTGCCCGCCTGCACCACTGCCCCCCCCTTGCCGCAACAACACTTTTACCTCATTCCAGCCGGCAAGGTCTGCACTACTCTTTGTACGTTGTACCACCTGCAAAGTTGCAATTTGCACATACCACCATGTACGGCGGAGATTTCTAGCCCCACCATGAGCTGCCTGGCAGATCCCATATTCCAGTGCTGTAGCCACAGGCCTCGCCGATTGATCATCACAGAGCAGCTCCTCCACCCAGGTGCACTGCAGACCACCAACATTTTCTCACAGACCACCAGTTGGTGACCTCTGATGTAGAAGACAACTATGTCACTAGGTGTGGTTACCCTGTTTTTCAAAGGAACTCTTTTGTAGACTTGAACCTTCAATGATGGTCATTGTTGTGTCTTGCTTTGACACCCAAATTCTAACACTACGGCTAAGAAAAATATTACAAAAGTAATTACTAGCTGTAGTTTATATTCTGGTCATTTCTTATGATGTAGAGTTTTAGAAAATGTTCAAGGCTTTTTGTAACTTCTGAGTCCTTGGTAAACATATGTTGGAGTTTAATCCAAATTAAGCACTGTCTCCAGGACTTATTTTGAATCACACATACATCTTGTGGGATATTTATTATCAGCTTGAATTATAGCAAATTTTAAAATAGAAAAAAAAGATGGAGACTTAATTAATTTATGAAAATTAAAATCTGGGCAATCCAAATGCCAGCTGATTCACTTTGGGCCAGTCCCATTCTTTTAGCCCAATCTACCTCACAGAGTTATCATTGTGAAGAAAAAAAGAGTATTATGTTTGCTCACTGTCTTGAGTTACTTAGAATGTAGGAAAGATGGGATTAAAACAAAATTCTAAATTATGGCATATGCAAGGTTTTTGGGGGATGGATGTTTTAATGCTTTGACCACGATATAGACATTTAAGACATTACTTTCATTGAAATGGGAAATTTGAATTAGCTAAGTATAGAATTCTGTAGCTGAGCCAGTTTAAATCTTGAATTTGTCACTCATTTCAGTCTTGAGGGCAAGAAATATAAACTGTAGCCCACAAGTCTGTCTCTTTTGTGATCCCAAGAGATTAGGCCAATGGTTGGCCCTCCTTTTATTGGAAGGCTTTTTGGAATTTAAGGAGCAAAACATGACCCTTAATTTTGGGTGTTGATGAAAATAGATGTTTAAGCATCCATCTCATTCCTTAGAATTTCTCCCATATTTATGAATGCAGCTTTCAATATGCTATGGAAAGCCTGGCATAGTTTTCAGGCCAAAAGATGTAACATTTTTTAACAGGAATCCATATGAGAAAGCCCTTAAATATGAGGAAATCCATGAAGACACTAGGTTTTGTACAACAGATTTTTGAATCGATACCAGATACTTAATTTTAACAGTGAGAACCTAATACTAATGAAACATACAAACATTAAAATGATCATTGGAGTGCTACTAGAAGCAATCTGGTGATTCCCATCCTTTCATTTCCCCAATTCAGGTAGTCAACATTTAGCAACCACAATTGGGATTGGCAGCTTCATTGTTAAGCAAAGTGGTCGAGAAGTGAAACTGCGACTATTTATGATATTACTTCAGCTTTCCTTTCCTTTCCAGACCTGTGAAGGTCATAAACACAAGGATTGATCATAAAGTTAGATTTTCATCTCTGTTGTAACTGTGAATGCTAAATGACGAATGCCCCACAAAAAACTGATTTTGGCTTTCAGAGAAAAGAATGGAATAGGAGTATCAGATTTCCGGGAGGTAAAATGGTACCATTCCCACCCTTAAATTATCCAAATTAGAAAGCTCCAAAATTGTACCATCAAATTGCTGCCATTTTGATGGCACAATCCTGAGATCCCATAGGCTATGCATGGGTTTTCCATTATTGTTTTAAAGTATCACTTTAATATCTGTTCTGCTTAGGAAAATTTAAGCATAAATTCAAATATCTTAAAGGAAAAGGATTTTGTTTTTTTGCAATGTAGCTAAACACTGTCCATCTGACTGTAATATTCATAGCTGCTTTGTTTAGTGACTTCTTATTTAAATGTATTTAACAGATTTGCCCCCCAAGCTCAAGTGCTGTGTATCCTAGTTTCTACATTGGACAATGTGCTGTCAAGGCTGATGTGGAATATAAGCACTTCCACAGGGAAGTATTATTGTTTGCCTGCCCTTTTCACAGCATAGGGGTGTCTCTTGCTCCAGGGAACCTCACTTCTGGAAAACCTTGTCTTTTAATTAAAAGGGAAGTGTCCTCTTTAACTTTCACTCTTGGGAAGACTTTTCGGGTGCACAAATAATTGGAGAATAATATATTTGTTGTCATATTAGCTATTTCTAAGTATTTGATGCATTCAAAGGATAGAAGACATGTAGACGAGTATAAAGACTAAATATAACAATATGTGATAGATTGCATTCTCTGTCTATAGAAGTGGCTTATACAAAATAGATTGAAAAATCTCTAATGAGGAAGAGCTGTGAGAATTCGTAAACTTCCTAAGGGTGTTTGGTTGTGGAGGATATGAGAATATCACTTCATGTGTATGTATAGGAGTCCAGATTTGTCACTGAGGTAATATGAAGATTTAAATGTGATTTTATTTTTTAGGATTGCTAGAGAGGGGACAAGGTATCAAAAGGCTGAGCTCATTGGATGACAAGATTCCACCTAAATCACCCCGACCACGGCGCAACATTTGGCTATCACGTAGTCAGTCAGACATCTTCTCTCGGAAACCTTCCCGCAAGATAAATGTTCAGGATCCATATTATACACCAAGCAAAGGGGCAAGTCGAAAAGTCAATCCTTTCAATTCTAGAGAAGACTTGAAAGGCGGGAAAATAAAGTTTTTTGACTTGCCTAGCAAATCTGTGATATC
The DNA here is from genome assembly GCA_032468135.1 of Calamaria suluensis. Lineage (NCBI taxonomy): Eukaryota > Metazoa > Chordata > Lepidosauria > Squamata > Calamariidae > Calamaria > Calamaria suluensis. The sequence goes on along the minus strand of JANHFP010002171.1, from coordinate 60,465 downwards.
TCTCGTATTTGACCTGCACTCTCCAGAAGCAAGAGGATGTCCAAAGATGAGCCAGCCGCTGTTCAAGCACACCTATGCCTATGATTGGCAAGACTCTTCTTTCCTTCCCGGGAGGAGAAGCAGATCACTTCCAGTTTCTCCTGAATTTGTTCATAAAGATTATAGTACATTTGGAGATCTCTCTTCAACAGTCAGTAGCTGCGATCCCACCCAGCTAGGGGCTGAGGTGCGCCACAGGCTGCTGTGCAGTAGTAAGTATGGTGTATCTGAGATCCCTCCTTTTCAGGTTAAACAACGTAGGCAGGACTCACATCCTCCACTTCTGCAAGAGGAGGAAATGGATTGTTCTGATGAACTGGAGCCTCTAAACAAAAATGGGTATTCTGTAAAATGTTCAGTTGACGAGGCAGAACTTGGAAAGCCTGAGGGACAAGTGCTGCAAGACCAAGTGGCTAATATCTTAGTACACAATTTAGACTACTCAGAAAATCAATTCCCAGAAATGTTCATGAGCTGTATCACCTCTGAAGAAATGGAGGTGGAAGATGAAACACAAAGGAATATGCCTTCCATTAAACTGGATTCTTCTAAACGGTTGCTCAGTATTAATCCTTCCTCACAGCAAGGCAGAGACTCTACTTTCCTTGAAGAGGCAGATAGAGACACTTCAAATGTTTCTCTGCTGCCTTCAGACACACCAGCATCAGTAAGTGGACCGCCAAAATGTGAGATTTAAAAGCCAACCATTGGATGATGTTGGTGTTGATACACTCCTATTAACTACTCTGGTTTTAACTTCCTGTGTCAAATGTCTCTAAAACAGTGTAACAGTGTAACCAGCCCATTTGAAAATTCTAAAATGTATTATGAGAGTTTGTATGCATGCAAGGATGTATGAAAGGAGTTCTCGGCATACCTCAGGAAGCAGCTAATATAGGAAGAAGGTTTGCTGTTGAATGCCTGATTTATGCAGGGTCACAGTTATAGATAGTGGGATTATGGGTGTCTTTCTGTGTTTCTATTTGTGTTATTCATACGGTTTTAGGTTTTGTTAAATGTTTCTAAGAACTTAGTATCTCCTTTAACCTTCAAAATCTTTGTCTCATTAGCAGTAAAATGCCAAGCAGCAATAAATATTTATATGGAATATGTTTAAAATAACAAGTACAATCTGGGGGCAGATTGTCCTAAACCAGACTTACTTATCCTGGCCAACCTTCAAAGTATGAATTTTAAATTCCAGTACTCTGAACAATGTCCAGTGTTGGAATATTCTGGGAGTTGAAGTTTATACTTTGGAAGTTGCTTAAAGTTAAAGACAGTTGATTTAGATCTTACTGGACTACAACAACAACTGTTCTGGCCATTAACAAGGACTGATGACTAGGAGTCCATTATTACTACAGATTACCCAAAGACTTGTACAAGATTTTCTGTCATAGGAATTTCAGTTTCAAAAAACCAGCTACTCTGGAAATAGTTCAACATATCAAGCCATTTCTACAATACTCAAAAAAAATTGGTCCATGATTGGAAGAAATCATTTTTGGATTGGTTCATTTCCAGAATATCCTATTTTGGATCAAAATGTTCCAAAATAAAATGCTTTGCACAAGAGTGGGGAATGCTTCCCCACTCTTGCTTTAAATGAATAGGAAGAATATGGCTCTGAATTCTCTAAAATGTATTAAATAAGATGAGATTTGGCTACAATAGCTCCCTTACCACTCCAGTTGCAAACTCTGGAGGCATTGAGCATATTCCTACTTCAGGCATTCCTTATTAAATTATTAGTTGCTTGTCCAGCTTTTATTTGCTGGATTTTCCATCAGCTGTTTTGCTGAAGGAACAGCAGAGTTCCGCTTCTGAATAAATTGTTCATGAAACAAAATGAGATGAATAATTTCATCTCCTCGGTAACCTTCTTTATTATAGAAGCATGAAACATGTTTGGCATGGAAGAACTCCAACATATTTTTAAAAATCCAGTTTTGCATGCATGTCTTCAATTAGCTTATGTGCTTCACTCACATGGAAACATGGTTATGTGTGCAATTTATATAAATTCTGTAGATAGGTTGCTTGAAAATTCTCAAATGGCAAGTGAATTTTAAAGTGGAGCTACAGAAATAGCAGCTGTATACTGAAGTCTCTTTGCACAACCTGACCAGCATTACATGCTCAGAATTTAATAGGAATTCTTACAAATTATATAAAAAGGATCAAACTCCCAAATCTTGCCTCTAGTTAGAATACACTTGAAATTAGTTCTGGTGAACATAGATTTCCTCATATTCATTCCTCATAACTAAACTGAAGAAAGGGCAAATCCTCACAAAATATGAAGCAATAAAGCAGAGTCACAAATTGAGCAGACCAGGTTTGCAAGCTTTGTTTACTTATAGTCATTCATGACAGCCTCAAGTTCCTTCCAGTAGCTGGAGAACAAAATTATTCTCAATTATTCATTTGAAAATTTCTAAAGCAGCACCACATTCCAGTTTAGTTGTTTCCTCTTTCGGGATTAGTGATAAAGAATCCCAGTAGTTACTATCAGGCTGCTTTATTTAAACAGTTAAAAAATATAACCACTTAAACAGGTGGTGGGATTTTGAATTTGGTAGCATTTTTCTCCACCCCATCCAAAGCAAAATAATTGATGAATGTAACTTATGCTCAGCTTTGGAAAGCACCAAGCATGCAATGTATCTAAGAGGCCATTTCACTTCCAGAAAGTATTCCATTTCTTTGCCTGCATTAGTTTATAACTTGCTCTGCAAATTCCACTCTCTCACTTTTACTGCTTGTGAAAGCTAGATGTGACAAATTACTTCTGTCCTGGTCACATCCCTCCCCCCTCGTGTATTTTCCTGGTTTTTTACAGACTCTAAGAAACGGTACCTTCTCTTGCAAGCGTGATGATGGATACCTACTGCGGTTGCTCTGTCTTCTTAAGAGTGTAATGATAACCTAGACCCTTGATGCAAAAGTAAGTCTTTCTAGACTGCAATTTGATAAACGTTGGCATCGTAGGAGCTTGAGAAAGCAATAACTAGTTATTGGATGATTAAACATAAAGGTAACCTGTCCTCTTATTCAATATGTAAACACTGTTATTATCACATCTTATGGAAAGCCAGCATTGCAGAGCAGCTATGGGCCATTACCTGTACTCTACAGAATATGGCCAAATGAATGCATAATTTGTACAAACACAATGATACTAAATATTTTTGCTTTTCAGCATGTTTGATTTGCTAACAAAGATGTCTATTACTTTTGATAAGCCACCTGAAAACACTTCTAAGATCCTCAGTCTATTTTTAATTCATTAATTTTGTCTAAATTACATTTAATAAGCATATTAAGAGGATATTCATGTGGCCAACTGATGAAAGACTGTGAATATATGTAACAAATTGATACCCGGGTAGAAAAAAAGTGTACGGTGGATTCTTGGTTGCTGCATCTTGTCCAAGAACACTGGTATTTCTTGCCAGTTTAACTAGACACTTGAATAATTCCTCTTTGCACTTAATGCTGCTGTTTATACTGCATGTCACTACATTTCTATGCAAAAATAACCTTTGAGGTAGCCAAATATTTGATTTAAGGTTTATAGATCTTTATAAGATCTATTTTCATATTTATGAAGGAATTTTATGTCTTAATATTTGATGTCTGTAAATAGCTAAATTTTGTCATTAAAGCTTAGGAAAAAAAATTATAGCATGTGTATAATTTAACACTGCCAGGAAAAGGATTTTTGAAAAAGCATTTTTCTAATACTTCAGATATTTATGAATGTTTAAAGGAAACAAATCTTGATTTGTATGTGTTGATTCATGTCTGATTTCCCTCCACCTTCGAATTACATAAACAGTATGTTTCAGTGAAACTGAAAAAAGTAACCAAAGATAAATGTAGTTTAAAATATCTGCAAGTTTTCTTTATCAGTTTTTGTAAACCATTCCATAGTTCACTGTCAGAAGAAAATCAAATATGTGTTTGACAAAATTGGTGATGCAAAGGAGCAGTATAAAATGGGAAATATTCATTCTGACTTAATATTCATACATTCCAGTATTTTGTTTGTAAAAGTTATAACTTTTTTTCTGTTAAAGTCAGATTCCAGAAGACTTTGTCTCATTCCAGAAATAATTCCTTATTATGCTTTCACTTGTATCAGATTTCCAATTGTGCATTTACCAGCAATTAATGCGTGTGGTAGATTATCTGAACATTTAATTTTTTCCAGACAAAACACAATATATTTCATAGTGTGTAAGTTGTAGTTATATAAAAAAGCTAGTAAGTGAAGCCAATGTCATGTTGGTAAGCTAAATGCTTTCATATAAACAAGTAACAAATCATGGGACAGTTGAGGCATTTGCATTTGTGAATTCATTTACATTACAAATCAATCTTCTATTAATTTCGTTATTTCTACTTTTTAAGTAATCTATGTATCAATCTTGAAGTTTTCAAGTTAATTTCATTTGTCAAGGATAGAATTACCAGTCAACTTTTACTAAATGATTCAAGGTTCTATTTTGAGCAAAAATTTATCCCTACTCTTTAAGTTATTTATTATACTTAACTGCCCATCTCCTTCACAGAGGGACTCTGGGCAGTGTACAATAAAACCTACTCACCACTTTTAACCTACCAACCCATTTCTAGACCTCCTTAAGTGAAATAAATGTGAAAAGATCTAAATGCTTTCATTTTCCTTATACCAAAAACAGTTCTTGATTGTTTTGGTTGCTTTTTCTTATCTTTTGGTTTCACATTTAACAGTTATCCTTCAAATATAAAATATGTTTGCAATACAGATGAATACAAAATTATCATTTTATTCAATTCCTTTTAAAGTTTTTCCTAGAATAAAATATCCAAGTATTATCATTTATATAAAATGTGTGTGCTATTGCTGCATCACTTTACATTGATTTCAAATTTTGACATTTTGCTGTTCATTCCCACATGTTGATAACATCTGGCTAGAGCTATCCAGTTAGCTTGAGCTTTCTTTTCCCTAACTTGATATTAATGACAAGCTTTAGCTACTTCATGGGTCTCCAAGCAACATTTTTTAAAAAGTTGGACATTATTGACCCCACTAAAGTTATCAAATAATGCTTTCCAAGTAATGTATCTGGAATAGATAAGACTAGTAAAAAATATTTTTTAGCTTCTAAGAGATATAATTATTGTTGTGTGTAACTGGAATACATAACTTTGATGATCTGTATTGCAAAAAGACTTGCAACAATAAATGAACAGATAAAAAGCCGCCAGTCTGCCAACTATTTTGATACAAAAAAATAAACATTATTTAATAAGGGAAAGACAAATATTTTATTTCAATAAAGATTTGATGATGGCAAAGAATAATAAGATATCCCTTTGAATTATTATATAATTATATATTATATAATTATTATACTAGAATGGGGCTGGGGGCCTCTGGTGTTCCAGATGTTGATTTGTAACTCCATCCTGCATTAATGTTTTTTCTCAACAGTTAAGTTGAGTCAAGTTAAAAACAAGTGGTATAATATAAATCACATTTAAGGACAATCTAGAGGGCATGATTCCAAAAGGATATCCAGAAAGAGGAGAGAGAACCCAGCTGACTGCTAATGACAAACTGTAGCACAAGAAGACATGGATGTTAGAGTACAAGGAATAGAGCCAACTACCTGATGTTATGAACATTAGGATGATGGTGCAAGGTAATCCATGTAAAAAAGCTTTTCCACAGCTCCCTTGGTTAAAAATAAAGCTTTTCTCTGAATGGTAAACCATATGATTTTGTGGAAAAGTTTACAAGGTTGCTTGAAAACTGATGCCAGCTGTCTTCTCATAAATGTATTGCCATTTCCCAAGTGGCATTGTGATGACCCAGCATGCGTTACAGAAAGGAACGCAACTCAGTTCTTAACAGCACTCTTTAATAAACATCAACCCCAGCTCCCCCAAAGTTTCTGATAAGGTTTGTTTTCTTCGTCGTGAACAAAAGATACACAGACCTCAAATTGGCTGGCTGCAGGCAAGATGAACTCACACTTCCAGTAGAAATAATCACTCAGGAGATAAACAAAATTCTTCGGCTGCAAATTTCAATAAACTTGGCAGGGAAACAAGAATAAACCATGACGCATAACTCAGGATAATTCAGCTTTGACTCCAGCAGGAAGCCTTTGCAAGATGCTTGCTTATAACCTCACTGACAGCTGTGTCCCATCACTAATTTTCTCCCGAGTAAGCCTTTCTGTAATCTCCTCCTCTCTTGCCTACGCTGCCTAGGATGAAGAGGTGTTGGTTCTGGTTCTTCATCCATACTACCCTCTGGGTCTGCCTCCACCCCACTTGACCCAGCCTGGCCCTGCTCTTCCCCACCTTTGTCTGCAGCCCCTGCCTCCAACACTGCCAGCTGTTCCTCTTTGTCTTCTGAGTCGGATGCTGACAGAGGCATGACGGGCATTGTGTGAGCATGAACACACAAAGTTGTGCAACAGCCTTGTAAAAGAAAGTGCTTCTTAAGCATTTGGAAAAATAATGCTCCATCTACAGTGTAAAGGTTCCATCCCCAATGGGGAAATTTAATACATAATTTTACAAACATTTAAAAATAAATCCATTCAGGCTGCTGCCCATATTTTATCATGTCTTATTAATGTCTCTTTAGCAACTCTGATTTAAGTATTGCAGCTTCAAGAAAACAATTGATAGTAATAGCATTACCTGTGATCTTTTGCAGTATGGTATTTACTTCTAACTACTGTCCCATATCAATTTCATCTTTTGGTTGTGGGCTTTGGAAGATTTAGAAAACAAACTTTTCACAATCTGAAGAGGCACAGACTTTCCACTAAGGTACAATTTGTTGTGGCAATCTGGTAACAAAGGCCCATCATTTGAGTCGCTCTGTTTATCATTCTTGAGCATCTGGATGTATGCTATTATGTAGCCTGTCATGAAGGCATCAAACCCAGCCCGGTGAACACTCCCTCGTGAACAATTAGAAGATGCTACTTTATCTGTGACAGGCAAAGAGGTCACTGCAGAATCACTCTGTAACTGGGCTTTTGGCTCCGCTCCTTCGCTTTCTATTACCTTTCCCTGCTGGAAGTCTTTGAATGGTGAAGAAATGATACTCTCATTGTCTGTGGCAATGGCAGCATTCCCATCAACACTGGCATCAACTGCACTATTGGAAACTAGTTCTTGTTCCACATCCATTGAAGTCTCCCCATTACCAGACACTCTTTCTGCATCTGCACTATCTATAATAGGAGCAATCACGCTACTAGGGCAAGACTGTTTGGAAGGGGAACCTTTTTCCTTATCCCAGGCCAACTTTACATCATTCGTGGGGCTGCTCAGTTCAACTTCTTTTGTCGAGTTCTTCCGCCGTTTCCATTTCTGTTTTCTTGTCTTCCGCTTTGATTCCTTCTGATTCTCATCCTCATTAATTATTAGATCAATATTGTGAGATTGTGTACATTTCAACCCATCTGGGCACCAGCCATAAGCCTGTGAAGGAGAATGGGAACTATTAGGATTTTAAAAATTCTGAGAATTTTGCTATGACTGGAATCCATAGTACTGCATACTATGCATAGTACTGCTATGCTATGCATAGTACTGGATTCCAGTCAACCTTTCCTAGACAGCAGTACTATGCATAATCACTGATCCTAAATCTCCTCACTTGGATCTCAAGATAGCTTTCCTGTATGAAGCAAAAACTGCTGTTTTGTTCTTTTTTAAAAAAATTAAAATAAATCTGGCTTCCTTTTAATATATTTTAAAGGCCGAAATAACACCTGAAAGGCTGATCTAACAAGATATTCTTTTATCTGGGATAGCTTGTCCTCATAGTCTGCATCTAACATCTGAGGCACTAAAACCATTATTTCCAATTTGGTTTTATAGACAATTTTTAAGATCCTAAAATGTAGATGAAAGACCCAATAAATAATACTTAACCGAAAATGGCTGGCAGATGACAATTTTGTTAGCAATGTCAGTTTGAGTTTGGCTGACATCAGCCACAGAGCAAAACCGGTATTCAACATAGGCATCTATGCTGGCAGGATAGCTGCAGAATTCTATGCTGAGATATGGTTTCTTGGAGTCTTTCAACCTGAAGTTTTCTCGTTTGCTGAAATTCAAGAGCAGTATAATAATAGCAAATGTATGGGGATAATCGGTAATTTTTCAGGATTCACTTTTCTTTTACATGCTCATACAAAAAGTTATGAGAATTGAGAAAAAGAGGTATGGTGGGGGGGAAATCAAAACAAATACAGAATTGCCACTCAGATGAAAATAAATACAGAAGGGCTGTTGTACAGAAGAATACAGCAGTACAGAACCACATTATCTGTCTACTGGTAGTTTTACAAATGCTATTGCCAGCTATTTGTCTCTAGCATTTTTTCTGATGACCCTTACCTTACCAAAAGAAAAAATTCCTATCATTCGTATTTCATTTTACCATGCTAAGCAAGATTATTCCTGTCTCCTTCTCTCATGTTTTCTAGGACGCAGGGAGAACAGAGAAAGCATTCCATTTCCATTCCAAATTCCATTTCAGAAGAGTAATAAAGCCAGTGGTAATAATAATTAATGGCTAGTTAATCAACCCAAAATCTGAAGCTTTTCCTCCCATATTTTCACAAAAGAAAAACAGTTATTGAACAGTTAAACACACTACATTATCTGCCCCAACATATACATAAACAGAATGATCTATAAACTGCTTGAAAAGTGACCAATCTGAATAAGAATAATTATCTTCTTAACCTTCAGGCTACTTGGTCATAAGGATATTGGAAGCTTTTTATATGTAAACAAAAAACAGAAGAAGAGCAATGCAACTCCAACATCTGTCAGGATGTTTACAGCATTTGCTAAAGGATACATACCATTTCTTATAGGCATACTCTAGATAAGAAGCTACAAAACGTGCCTCGAATTCTGAGGCATATTTCGTGTCATAGATGCCAGCTGGGAACATCTCTGAAAGATCAGCAGTGAAAGTGCCCAGATTGTCAGGTAAGTGGGCATAGAAGCACTGGTAGAGGAAAACTATGTCAATTAGGCCATTGTGCAGAATGATAGGTTTTCTTGCCCGAATTATTTCCAGGAAAAAAGTACGAATTGTCTGTCTTTGATTTTCATTTTCCTGTGAGTAAATAAAATGCAAACATTGTTATTTAGGCATCCCACAATGGAAAGTCCTCTTCTGACAGTCCTTTAGATTTGGATAGACAAATGGGATGCCAGAAGTTCTCTCTTCTAGACCTATTATCAAAAGAAAATACAATCTAATTTAAAGTATTGCATGGGCAATGCTTACCATTTATTAGTTTCCAACTAAACTATTCACAGAACTGCATTCTCTAAATACGGCCTTATCAGTAAGGTCTCCAATCTTACAGAAAAATGCTATTACTGGTAACATTCCTCACAATAACTGAAGATAATAGATGCAAATATGCATCTATTATCATATGAGACCTTTTCATCAAAAAGAAACGTGGGTTGGTTTCTAACCCTGATATTGAGAATAAACTTTCACCAAGTTATGGAACAAAATATTCTGTGAAATCTACTAGGTAAGAAGTCCAAACCCATTTCCCAGTTTCTTATATTTCCATCAGGTTTAGTCCTTAAATTAAGGAATCCTTGTACCTTATCATTACCCCTATGATAGGGAATGCCCTGAGAATACTGCTTGTTGAAGTCAAAGCCATGTTGCACCAGGAATTGGACTGATTGTGGTTCAATTATATAATCATCCATACACAGCAAGGTCAAGTTGTAGATCTGGGAAAGATATGTGTTCTCTGTCTGCAAAATAAAAGTCAATCCAATGAAACTGAAGACCTTAATTACTATTGCATTGGGAGTATGATCTGTCTCATATATATCCGTATACATTTATATGACATCTACTGAACACAGAATAAGATATTTGTTAGGTTTCTATGTTTCTATCTACTATTTCTTTTTTGGATAATTGACTTAAATTTAGGTTCTCTCTCTTTTAGGTGAAAACAATAATACCCCAAAAATTCAAATGTTTTATAAACTAATGCTAGTAACACCAGGCATCATTTTTAAATTTCTCAGGTTTGCCTTCAATATTTATTCTCCATCAGAGGTAGGATTATCTTGTCCTCACAGAAATATCAACAGAGGGCTAGACACAAAACAAGTACAATACCTTGTCAGGAAGGTGTTTAAAACAAGCAACTCCAAGAGACAAAACAGAGCGTGTTTTAGCAGCATTGCAAATTGCTTTATATCGTTCTTCAATGCACCTGTGACAAATATTAGGCAATTGAATAAGAAGCAAAGACGGAGAATTTAATCTGCAGAGTGCATGAAAATTCCTGAAAATATCATTAGTATTGTCTATGTTGAGCTAGATGGACTAATAATCTGATCATTATAAAGCAGCTGCTAATTCAAAAGTTTGGTATGATTTCTGATCTGATGTCAAAATCTTGTCATGAACCTGAATACATCCCCTAACTTTAAACATGACAAAGAGTATGAGAAGTAGTGATGCCTAAAGCTAACATAGTCTATGTTTTCAGAAGGGCCAATTGCTTAAATTTTCAAATCTTAACCAAGTCATTAATTCCATCCTGTAGCTACTGAATGCTCTTATCTAAAAATCTGCCAGAAGTACATTCGGTAAGTATTGTGAATAAAAGATTGGACCCAATCTTAAGAAATTGTTCATTCAGAATTTGGTATTTCCTTGACCATAGTATTTCAGAAGAAAAAGAGTAGTGGTAGTAGTACAGTACTTACTGATTCAGCAAACTCTTCCTTGTTCCAAGCCCACTAAGTTCCTATGGATAAAGATAACACTTTCAATCTTCAGTACAAGATGCAACTACATAAAATAATTAGTAATAAATGTTACCTTACTCTCAGGACTATGATTGCAATTTCCCTTTTCTCTTGTTCCAGAGTTAAAACCAAGAAAGAGCAGTTTTACTCACTGTGTCAACAGCAATAAAGCTAGATGTTTTGATAGCCAAAAGCATGGATGGCCAGAGCTCCTTGAAATTGTCATCCTGGACATCAATGACAGGCACCCTTAAAGAGGCCATTATAATACAGCTGTTGGGAACAAAACACATATAATCTGTTATTTTAATAATCCAGGTTTTTTTTCAAAATAATTTATTGGTATTTCTTGCGGTAGGGAAAAAGGTAAAGGGTTTGGGGAAGATTTTAAATCCATTTTGTTATACAACATCTTGTTTTTCGAGATTAAAAGGCATAATACAAAGCATGTTTATAACATTAAAGCTTATTTTACATTACATTTTTATAGTTCAATTGACTAACAGTAGAAAATTACCTGCTTCAGCGTTTTCAAAATATTTTCTAAAATATTTTCTTAAGTCTCCAGTTATCTAGTAACTATTATCATATTCTATTGAGCACACCACTAAAATATCTTATCTTGTGATCTTAATCTCTTGGGCGACAGCCATCCCGCTTCTCCAAAGCCAGGCCGCCAGGCTTCCTCCTTCCCTCTCTCTTTTGATCTTGCCCATTCTCCTCTCCCCCCAGGCTTCAGCTCTTCACTGTCTAGAAGATTTTTATGTTCATTGTAAAAAGCTTCTGCTTCTTCACAATTATTTAATCTGTATCTTTTTTCCTCCTACAACATTGGTACATCCTCAGGCATCAACCATCTAAAAATAATTCGTTTTGCAAAAATATTTTTTTTTTGCAAAAAAAAATGTGTATTTTCTCCTGGTCTCCCTTATCTTCCTAGGAATTTGTTTCAATACTGCAAGTTTCCTTCCTCTATATCTCAGAGACACACCGCCAGCGCCCTCAGCACCTCATCCCTTGAAGCTCTTCTCAGGAATTTTATATGAATTTCTCTTGGGACATTGTTTATTCTTGCATAGGTTGAATTCACTCTATATATCTGATAAATGTCCCCCATTATTGCTTTGTCCACCCCAATTAAATCTCCTAATAATTGACTCATTGTTTCTTTTAGATCTTCCCCCACTTCCTCAATTACATTTTGAAATCTCAGAAAGCAAAACCACCTCTCTAACTCCATAACTGCGGTTGACTTCTCCAGTTTCTGATTCTCTTTTTGTAATGTTTCACTCCTTTTGTTTTTTAAATCTTGCCTAAACTCTGTTGACTCTGTTGACTCTGATCACTCAAACCAGTTAAATCTTTTCTCAAAGCCTCAATAGCTTATAAAAGGTCCTTAAGCATTGGACCACGGTATCTGCAAGACCGCATGCTGCCAAATACCTCCACACGACCAGTGCGGTCCCACAGAGAGGG
>JANHFP010002171.1:34968-45226 GCA_032468135.1 Calamaria suluensis | reverse complement strand
CAGAAAAATAAGTATTCCAGCTTCCCTAAACCAGTTGCTTTTTAAAAAATTCACACGCGTTGGGGTAATATGTTTAGCAACTGTGGGGCTTTCTGCAGATTAAACTTCCAAGGTCATCGGAAATTTTCATTTTGCGGCGTATTAGGGTAAACGCTACATCCATCCCATTTTGCAAGCAGATTCCCCCCACAAGCCGAAAACAGATGCAATTATGCGTTTAAAAACTATTTTTAAAAGTTCATATTCGGACTTGGCAGCGGGCAAGACTTTTCAATTCAGTCTTTTACAAAAATTGCTGAGTGGGAGGAGAGATTTTTCATTGCAGTCTTATCAACGACTATGTGTTTAAAAAACAACAACAATCCGCGGTACAAGCATAAAATATGTGAATTACAAAATAATATCCAACCAGCCAATCATACTATATACATAAGCATAAACTGGCATGCTGCCATTTGGTTATTTTTCATCAAATGAACATCGCCAGCTTAACAAGGATGAATTATGTTCCTAACAGGCTTTAGCAGCTACTAAGATCTTCATTTTTCAATCAATCACTGGGGAAAAAAGAAAAGTGACTTCCACGTAAATAAACCTTGGAGGTATGATTTATAAAAAGGATCGGGGGGGAAAAAAGTTAGTCTCTGCTCCTCCCCAATGCTTCCGCCGAATTAAAACTTCGCGCCTCCAAATCGCAAAACCTGCCGGACAACACAGACTAAGTCTCGGGTCTATTTGCTGCTTGAAATATTAACTGCAGGGCAGCTTGCGAAGAACCCCGTCCCCTCTCTCCACTAGAAACGCACCTCTTTCTACACGGAGTAAGAATTACGTTAGAACGTGCATTGCCTCCAGTTGTAGGAAAGAAACACGTGAGTACGGTAAAATCCTTAAAATTGTCATTTACTTTCACTTCTGCCCAAAGGAGGACATTTATCGATAAAAGAAAAAGTAACCATTGGGGAGCCTAGCCCTAGGCTTTTGTGCTTCCTGCAGTAGCAATGTGGTTAGTGGGCGTTGTGCATCCCTTTCCTTTACAATCTGCTGTTTGTGTAGTTCGTGGTTTGTTCTGTTTGTGTGCAAGGTCAGCCCGGTAGCGTTTCCGGGACGGCTCTGGGACTACAAAGAGCCGTACACATGAGAGGGAAAGGATAAAAAAAGATACGTTGTATGCCTCCTTTGAAAGGACGTCTGTTTTCTAATAATTGTTCCATTTTTGAGCGTGTAAGAACAAAACAATCCTCCCTGCACGGATGTTATTGGCACGTGGTGAGAGGAGCCGTCGGCTCTTGTTAGGCATGGAAAGCTAGAATAGTCTGCATTAATTTAGGTTGTTGAATATAGAGGGGTAATCGCCCTCTTTGAAAAGTGGGATTTGGCTGCCAGGGGAGGTTTGCCTGGTGCAATTTTATTTCTACATGGGGTTTATATATTATTTATGTGCATGTATGTATGTATGTATAGGAGGGAAGGACTGTCAAGGACTACTTCACCTTCAACCACAACAATACAAGAGCACACAATAGATACAAATTTAAAGTGAACCGCTCTAAACTTGATTGCAGAAAAGATGACTTCAGCAACAGAGTGGTCAGCCTGAAATGCACTACCTGACTCTGGTCTCATCCCAAAAACCCCAAAACTTTAACCTAAGACTGGCAACTGTTGACCTCACCCCATTCCTAAGAGGTCTTTAAGAGGCGTGCATAAGAGCCTACCATTCCTGTCCTAAGGTTCTCTTTATTTGTATTCATTTTATGTATACAATTCATGCTTATACTTATATATATTATCTAATATGTAATTGAAAAATAAAAATAAATAAAAATATTTATTTGCACTGTGAAGTCACTATACAAGCTTTGGAATTATCTCCTCTGTTATGTGAGTAGGTGAGTCCAAGTTTCAAGAATGAAAAGATTCCCATTTGTAGCCCTGATTTCTCTGTACAGCATATTTTTTTCATATTGCCCACATTTGTAATTTGTGATTAGATGTTTGCATACTAAATGTGGCTCAATTCAGAGTATTTATGTAAAGAGTTGTTACATTTAGTTTTGAAAAGTTTGATTTAATCTAATGATAACATAATTTATGCTCTCCCTAGCTTGGCAATGAGCAAACACCAAACATCAAAGTGCAGCAATCTGGGAAAATCCAAAAGTCATCAAAGAAAGATGAAAAAAGGACTTGTCCTTTACAAAGGTAATGGAACTGCACAAACATTTTGCTTGAGAAACAGAAGAATAGCAAGAGTAGTACTGTATTTTTCCAAAGTCTCAACTTCCTTTTTTTGTATTGTGGTGACCAAAGCAGGATGCAGTATTCCAGGGGTATGGTCTTACTAAATCATGGAATACTGCATCCAGTTCAAGATTTTGGAAATAGTGCAAAGAAGAACAATTAAGATGATTAAGGGCCTGGAGACAAAAATGTACGAAGAATGGTTGTAGGAATTGGGTATGGCCAGTCTAAAGAAAAGAAGGTCTAGGGGTGACATGATAGCAGTATCTGAGCGGTTTCCACAAAGAAGGGAGAGTCAACTTATTTTCAAAGCAACAAGAAGACAATACAAGGAACAAGGGAAACTAATCAAGGAGAGAAACAACTTGGAATTAAGGAGATACCTCCTAACAGTGAGAACAATTAATCAGTGGAACAGCTTACCTTCAGAAGTTGTGGGTGCTTCATCACTAGTGGTTTTAAAGAAAAGACTGGACAGCCACCTATCTGAAATGGTACAGTCTCTTGCTTGAGCAGGGTGTTCAGAGGTCACCAACCTTTCAGGCCTCAAGGACCACTAAATTCATAATTTTAAATCCCACGGACTACTAATATGATTTTTTTTAAAAAAGATAAATAGTATTTAGTGCAATATAAAAAATGCAAATAATTTTTCTGCGGACCACCAGAATTTTCTCGTGGACCACCAGAATTTTCTCGTAGTCCAGTGGTCACTGGCTGGTTACCAGTGGACTAGAAGACCTCCAAGGTCCCTTCCAACTCTTCTGATTGATTGTATTGAATAAAATTACATATAATTTAAAGTGTAATTATCATCTTAGGGTGATCACTCCTTACTTAATCTTTTATTTGATTATACATTCTAATAAATTGGAGAATGAAATTGCAAAAAAAAATCATTTCCAGATTGATTGCCCCCTCAATGTTGATTCCAGATTGATTGCCCCCTAAAATATGCTAACTTAAAAATGATAATTTGTCTTTACTACAGAAGTGCCAAGTTCCCAGCCTTTATTTCACACATTCAGTGATGCAGTTGAAATCAGAGACTTCCAGAAGAGACTGCTGTCTTGGTACAATAAATGTAAACGGGATCTGCCATGGAGGAAACTGGTATGGAAAAATAAGAAATGGTTCAGAAGTATTTTGTTTTCTTTAAAATAAGGAGATAATTGTTGCATTGGGTTTTCATTCTTCCTGTTCCTCTATTGCAGGCTGCAACTGAAACTGATGATGATAAACGAGCATATGCTGGTGAGAGCAATAATTCATCTATGTCATCAACTATATTAAGTGCAAAAAAATGTGGTCAATTCTCATCTACAAAACCAATGATTTGATTGGTGTTTGATTATATGTTGATTTGGGTAACAATGTATTTGATTATACATATTATTTGTATTAATATCATTGCTAAGGGGCATACCTCTTTTATCATGCTTCCTTGATCTGGGTATCTTTAATCAGCACACTCTGATGCTGCTGTTTCCCCTTTGTGCTTGCAGTGTGGGTATCGGAGATCATGCTCCAGCAAACCCAAGTGGCTTCCGTGATTAATTACTACAATCGTTGGATGCAGGTGATGCTGAGCTTTCTTTGTGGCAAATTCACATTTACATTAATCAGCATTCTGGCTTCTGAATGATTTGTGCATTTGTTCTGCTTTGCAGAGCCAGTAAATAAACACCTGTTTTTTCATTCTAACGTAGAAATGGCCAACCTTGCAGGATTTAGCTGAAGCTTCATTAGAGGTAAAATGATTTTAAACATGTTTATGAATATGTACACATTTATTAACTATAATGGGAAAAGGAAATTTATATGTATGACCTTATCCTTAATTTGTTTGTTTTTTCTTATTTCTGTTTGAGAATAGGAAGTGAATGAACTATGGGCGGGCCTTGGTTACTATTCTCGAGGAAAAAGGCTCCAGGAAGGTGCACATAAGGTACCTTAGTTTAGACCACCAGTCACCAACTGGTGGTCCATAGACCACTAGTGGTCCATGAGAAAATGTTGGTGGTCCACAGAAAAATTATTTGTATTTTTATATTGTATTAAATACTATTTATCTTTTTAAAACTTTCATACTAGTGGTCCGTGGGATTTAAAGTTATGAATTTAGTGGTCCCTGAGGTCCTAAAGGTTGGTGACCCCTGATTTAAACAATGAGTTACTGGGTGAATGGGTTTGGTGCTTAAGTTTGGCAAGAAGATATTTATCTCTATTTATTTGGCTTAGAGTCACTTCATAAATTGCGACTAGGCAGTTAATATAGGATTAAATCCAAGAACAAGCCGACAACAAAGAAAAAAAACCTCAACCCTTGATTTTACTAGAATTGTGTGACCAATAAATTTAAATAAACAAACAAGAACATCCAAGGCTGAACATTAGTCATTTTCACATTCCACTCATTATCCAACAACACATTGCCTTAGGTCAGGTCTTCAAGACCCTACATAACTTCAACATGGTTGGGAACATCTTAAAGAACTATTAGCCTTCAACAGCATGTCTGAACCTCTTAGAGACATGTTTTTTAATAAAAACCTCTTGTGTTGAAAATACGATGGATACAGCACAACCTTCTTGTTAAGAGTATAGTAGACATTCAGTTTATTTCTTTCCCTTTGCTTTGGTTGCTTTATTCACTGGTCTTTTACAGGTAATGTCACAACTGGCAGGTCACATGCCACGGACAGCAGAAGAGCTGCAGAAGCAGCTGCCAGGAGTAGGGAAGTACACTGCAGGAGCTATTGCATCCATAGCATTTGGCCAGGTAACGATGCCATCATTCTGGGTACTTAACCTTGCTTTAGGGTGCATATGGAAGACTACATTGGGCATCTATGTCTCTGTTTTGCAAAAATGATAATTCCTGTTTTGCAAAAATGATAATTTTTTGCAAAATGTTTGCAAAAAAATTTCTGTTTTGCAAAAATGATAATTCTCCAAACATCTTGTATCTAATTGCCCTTTTGCAGCTTTAGGCTTCTTCTATTTTGCTCCCATTTATGTGTTTGGGGGCGGCGGCAGAGGCATCTCCCCTTGCTGAAAGGCCTCGGTGAAAAGATGAAATATTTTCCAGTAAAATGGAGACTATTCTCGTTGCTTTTACTTTTTAGAAATAATTGCTCTATTCACATACGTTTTATGATAAATAATAGTAATTACTAATATTGGTGACATCCAATAATTGAAATTCTTTTGACTAATCACAAAGTTACTACAAAATTAAAATAATGCAACAATAAAATATAATAAGTAGAACAGGAAATCTGCATCTGCTTGCACAGACATAAATATAAATATTTTTATTTTAGCTTGGCTCTTGGAAATGTAAAATGCCAGGAAGGAAGAACAGACAGTCTTAACCTAGCATTGAAAATATATCAGTTGCAAACAAGTGTGTTTTCCTGGGGTTTGTATAACCTGGAGGGGCCCAACTGAAAAGGCCCTCTCCCTTGCAAGCAACCTACTTCCCTTCATGGAAGGTGGAGGATTTGAACAGACATTTCTAAGATGACCAAGCAAATCTGTACACAGCCTGAATGGTTCGGCAGCCATGAGTAGGTTTAAAGAATCATTGAAATATATCTGAAGCATAAAAGCTTGTTGGAGGATTTGGAGCTTGATGTACTGTAGCTCAGTCCATTCCCCCTCTGTAGGGAATCGTTGAAATAAAGAATGCTATATATGTTGAAGGAAGGGTGAGAAACTGATTTATCAAATTGGGGAGAGGCACTGTATTCATATTGTATGGTTTTGTATTTGTTTTCTAATTTTAAACCTGTACAGTAGCCCTGTAAGGAAGCTCAGTACTACTATTATTCCTTGTTTTGTAAATAGAGGCCCCAAAGCTGAATGAGTTTAGTTTATTTAGGACTAGTCAAGTAATTTCTTGAAAGTATATGAACCGGTAGGTTTTTCTTCAAAATATACAGGTGACAGGAGTGGTAGATGGAAATGTGACTCGTGTTTTGTGTCGTACAAGAGCCATCGGTGCTGACACTGCCAATTCAGCTGCTGCAGATGCACTCTGGTAAGGAAATATTTTCATTCTTCCAAGGCACTAAGATATATAAAGCAGTAATTCATACAGTAAAGCAGCTGTGTCAAACTCTTTTTCATTGAGAGCTGAATTAGGGTTGTGTTTGACCTCGGGGTGGGTGGGGTTAGCCAGCTCGATGTCACTCGTGTAGGGGGCACATGTGGTGGCCCCTCTGCCAGAGAAAACGAACTCTAGAGCTCTGTTTTAGGCCGCAACAGCCTCCTGCAACTCTGCTGGATGGAGAATTCTGGGAGTTGAAGTCCACAAGTCTTAAAGTTGACAAGTTTGGGAACCTCTGCTATAAATGATGGCATACATCCTGAAGAAAGAAATTTTTTGGTGTTTTATTTTTATTTGGGGACATTAATGTTGGCTGTAATGGGGTTTTGGGATACTTAAGATTCTGTATAGATAACAAAATGCAGTATATAATGTTCTCAGCTTGAAGAGAAAACTAAACATATTTTTTAATGTGGTACTTGTTACCCCGCATTTATTTAGTTTCTACTTCATGAAAAAAACATTAATTGTTATCCCAGCCATTCCATAGAGTGCAGGGTTGTCTCACCTTATGCCAAATTGTATGCAATGCAGTTTGTGGAATAGTGGGAGGTTGGAATCAAAGGCCAGTCGTAGCAGGGTGGCAAAAATGTCTGACTGCCATGCAACGTTTATTGCCTTTTATGCAGTTGTACAAGCAGGAGAAGTTTAGGATACAGAAACAGCGTTTTCATTGGTGGTATTTCCTGGACCTTTCCCTCCAATCCCTATAGACATCCCGTTGATGTGAACTAGGTGATCTCATTCCCCAATCAGGAATTTACCTCTCACCAACAACCGAATGAGCTCATGTTGTAAGGAGATAGACAGTTTTCTGCGCACATCTCTTTTCATGGGCCCAATTCCTACAGTGGGAGATCTTTTAAACAGGGAACCATATCTTTTCTAACTTGAATTCCTCCCCTGCCAGTACATAGCATTAATGAATAACAATGCTATTATTCTTAGGACTTTAGCACACACTCTGGTTGACCAGACCCATCCAGGTGACTTTAACCAAGCAATGATGGAATTGGGTGCAACTGTGTGTACTCCCAAGACCCCATTATGCATGGAGTGTCCAGTGAAACAGCACTGCAGAGCTCTCCATCAAGTAAGGACACCCTGTTTATTTGAATGCTCCACCCAGATCTGCAAGAATGGTATGAGGGAGGCTTTGTTCTTTGTGGGGTTGGGTGCACTGACTTTGTATCTTAAACTAAAACACCATATGGACATACATGCGTGGAGTAGATGAAGATTCCAGGAAGAGAGTAGATAGCATCACATATGAATCTTGAGGCTGAGAGGTACTATGGCCTTCCTCTGTAGACTGGGAATTTGGGGGGTTGTAGTCTTAATATACTTGAACAGCATAATGTTGCTTTAGTATGATTAAGGTTGTAGCCTTATGCATATATATTGGGTGGGTTCTACTTAACCTTTACTACCGGTTCTTTTTTTTAAAAAAAAATCTTTATTAGTTTTATTATTCAGAAAGAAAAGAAAAAGAAAGAAAAGAAAATGAAAAACAGATAAGACTAACAAACACTAACAACGCAAATAAAAAAAGCACAAAGATAAGAAATAGTATGACTCATACTCTAATAGTACAATTAATGTTGTTTTAGCTTTAAGAAAAAAGTTCTAATCAAATTCTTTCAACGATAACATCAGTAGTTTAGTTTTCACCAAATTCTTCATTACAATTAAACTAATCTACTACTCATTATATATGTTCATCTGTATATATTAATCTATTTTAATTTTAAATTTGTTTCCAATCCATTCATACCAATTTTCCCATACTCTGTAATAGTCTGAATCCTCTTTCCCTTTTAATTTCATAGAGAGTCTGTCATATTCAGCACATTGGTATATCTTTTGGGTTAGCATAATATTTGTAGGGACATCTGTTGATTTCCAATTTTGCTTTGCTGGCTGGAAAATTCTGGGAGTTGAAGTCCACAAGTCTTAAAGCTGCCAACTTTGGGAACCTCTGCTCTAGTTGCTTGGCATTCAACTCCCAGAATTCTTAGTAATGGCCATCATAATTTTAGCCATTGTCCATCCACTGCAGCATGAAGGCCTCTTCCACATGCTTCCAATCAATATGGTTCTGAGCTTTTTTTTGCCAGTTGGGCCCACAATACTTGCAGATGTTGTAGATCCATCTTGTTTTAGGTCTCTTTCATGAATGCTTTTTATCCTTGGTCCAACTGCCATCAGTACTTCTTGCTAATTGACCTGCCCATTTCCATTCTTTTACTCTCTTGATGACATCTCATATTTTAATTTGTTCTCTAATCCATGTGCAGGTCTTTCTATATTGTCTTGTAATGCCGAGCATGTATCTTTTCCATGGCTCTTTACACCACTCGTAGCTTTTACTATTGATTGCGAAGTTAAGTGTCCATGTTTCCCCTGGAAGTTCTAAAAAATGGATATTTTCACCTTTCGAAAGTGCATGAGTTAGTGCATTATTTACTACAAAAGTGCATTATTTACTACAAAAATTGTACGAGAAAGGCTACTGCATAACAAACCTTGCAGTCCAATTTTTCACTTGGCTCAATCTTGACTTGAAATCATCATTAATTAAACCTTAAAATAGGCAGGTCTTCCTGTCCTTCCAGACATGTTTCTTCCTGTTGCTACACTTCACCCTCTTCCTACACTTTTACCAGTATAAAAATCCTTTATCCTTTGCAGGTGGAAAAGGAACGGTTAAATTCCACCAAGAGACTGTTAGGAAAAACTGCTTCTAAAAGCCTCCCTCTGTTAGATATGGAGGAATGTGGTAAGTGCTAATAAAGAATTTATATTGCCAACATGATTGTTTACACCGAGAATGAGAATTAAGGTTTTATAAAAGCAAGGAAGACACTCAGAACTTCATTCCCAACTAACCTCTTTCCACAAACATTGCTTCGTTGTTCTGATGGTGCATAAGAAGGAAGGGCAGAATTGTGAACATGCTCTCAAATCACCCTCAAGAGAAATTGCATTTTTGTCTTTGTATTTACTTGCATTATTAAGGCTTTAACAATATCCTTGTGGGGGAAAGGTGGATTGAATGTGTGGTGTGCTTCCAAACAGGCTACTCGTTTGGAAAGTGGGCATCTTTAAACTGAGGTTGTCTTTGCTGCAGTGAACATTTAGCTTTCATTTTTGAATGTAATCATGGGATCTGGAGGCCATGGCAAATGGATAAAAAACATATTTCTGTGATGCTTATTTTATGCTTGTTGATATTTCTATTTTGAATGTATTCTGTTCTATTCTGTTTATTAATTTAGGCTTTCTTGGGAGGGAAGAGTGGGAGGTTAGTTGAACTTTGTCACCATGGGATGGGCAGAATTGGAGGAACTATGGTTCTTCTTGCCAAGCCAAGCAGTGGTGGGTTTCAAATTTTTTTACTATCTGTTCTGTGGGTGTGGCAAGGGGAAGAATCTTGTAAAATCCCCATTCCATCCCCAATCCAGGGGAAGGTTACTGCAAAATCCCCATTTCCTCCCGATCAACTGGGACTTGGGAGGCAGAGAATAGATGGGGGCGGGGCCACTCAGAATTTTTACTACCGGTTCTCTGAACTACTGAAGATTTCTGCTACCGGTTCTCCAGAACTGGTGAGAACCTACTGAAACCCACCTCTAAAGCCAAGCCTTCCTGTCCTAAATGTCCATGAAAAGAGATTATAATGAGGCACCACTCCTGCTACCGTCAGCATTTCAGAGTTTGGCTGACCGCCTGCTGCTTCCTTCTCATTAGCTGCTGCTGTCTCAGGGAGCTGTTCCCTCTGCCTGCCTCCTTCAGTACCATGGGAGCCCAGCCTAGGTGTCACGAATTTCCCGAGAAAGGCTACCAAGAAGCAGCCCAGAATAGAACACACAGCCACCTGCGTGCTGCAGAGGAGATGCA
>JANHFP010002170.1:1123630-1136939 GCA_032468135.1 Calamaria suluensis | reverse complement strand
CGAGAAGAGAATGTGTGCGTTCGTGTATGTGCGAGCGATTCGCGGGTGTGTATGAGATTCCCTGGGAAAAGGGGGAGGGGGGGGTTAGAGCGAACCATAAAGAACAGGGTAATTTGCCAAACGAGCGAGAAAGCAGCAACTCCAATCTCCTCTCGTAGAGTTTGTTTTTTAGGCTGATGTACTTGTAGGTTTGCTTCAAAAGAGTGCCGGTTTTTAGGCAAAGAACAGCGTTTAGCTTCTTCCTTTCTACCTGGTTAATATCCGCTGCATGGGTCTGAAGGTTTAACTTGCTCTGTATCAGGTATACCTGGGCAGGAAACACCATCCCTTTCTTTAAAATTAAGATCGGTCCTCTTCCCTATCTCTGCCTCTTTTTTTTGCCTCTCCCTGCCCTTATCTAAATAGGGGAGAAATAGATTTTGTCCTTTTAAAGGGGGTGGGAAAAGCTTATGTAAGAGTACAGGTGGTTTGTATGTGGGCGTATTTTTTTTTTAAATAACACATTTCTTTTTGTGTTCAAATGAAAACCAGTGTTCTACATTGGATTCTTTATTGTTCTGGTTGGAAAAATCATGGGGGGGGGGGAATAAAATGCTAAAGGATAGAAACAACCCCTACACATACTTCCGGGTACATGATTATGTGGTTAATAAATAAATAAATAAATCACATCCTTTCTTTGCTTTTGACGTGGTTTCTAATGGAATGCAATGATCTTAAAAAGGACTTCTGCATTCAGAATTGTAAAAGTCCCAGGGCACTGGTAACATTACAGAGTTGGATTCCTCTAAAAGCTGAGTTCTCTCTACATCCTTGTAGGTATTTATGGTTTCCCGTTGAAGCTCTGAGGTTTCTATGGAATAGAAAATGCTCCCCTTCTAAATTGTTTCTCTGCTAAGTGAAATCACTGCTGCCAGCATGGCATGTTAGTTGCATGAATAGACATCTTTTTTTTTCTTTTCAGTGGTGTCATTTTATTTTTTACATTATTGGGTTCATTAGCTGTATTTTAATTGGCAAGACCAAGTCAGTAAGAAACAGGTTATTTTACAAAGGAAGGTAGATTCATATTGGAACATAATTCTAAGAGGGCATAAGACGGCAATCACACAGAGACAAACACTGTTACACTCACTGAGTTAATAGCTAGTTGGCTAGCATGCCATTCAAAAGCATTTATCCCTTAGTAAGCAAGGAACTGCTAATTCAGGTGGTTCTCCATGACTTATTTGCATGAAGTGCAATAATTTAGCTGCAGGTCTAATCCAGTGTACATGTAAATAGGTCTGCTCTGCACTATCTACCACCTGTACATGTGTCACATGCACAAAATCATAGCCTCAGAGCACAGATGGTACTGTCGGGGGCGGAGGGGGGAAGAGGGTGAGAGAGAAAGAGAGCTGTTGATGGAAGTCTTCCAACACAATGTCATACTTGAAAGAACAAGTATACTTTCTATCTTGGGCGTGGAACCAAGTGTATCGGAGTTGGCATATGGTTGCTTGCCCTGTGACCCCCTTGTCCCTAATGTGTATGGGAACATTGGAGTAACTTCCGTGTTTTTGTCAAATGTTAGAGTGTGCGCATTTGAAAACACTGTTTGGCCCTGTTTTCCAGTTAGAGATGCTGTACTTCAGCAATAAATATCATCAGGCCAGTAATTTGTTCTGTGTTTTTTTTAAAAAAATCCCTTCATATTAATGACTCTTTGAATTTTTTATCTCTCAGACATCTTACTGAAAACATTCTTTTAAATTAATATGTTCTACTTCAGTAAACCCTGTGAACCACACTTAATCAAATCTTATTTAACTTAGGAATGTAATGCAGGCTGTCATGCATTAAACTAGATCTAGTTACTGTGTTGTCTGGGGTCAGTCTCTGTTCCTTCATTTAAATTAGTGTAACATTAAGTTATCTAGGAGACGAATGAGGCATCTAAAGTGTTAGACTCCCACCATTTAACCCTGTGTGATATTGAAAAGCATTCTTTCTGTTTGTTCTTTGTCGTAGCATTTTTGCCTACTTTGATATAAAGTCATGCTTGGCCTTTTCAGGCAAGACCTACTCTCCTCCCTCCCTTTCTTCTTTTTTTTATTGAACAAGTTTATGTACTGTAATTTTTGGATCCAAATAACTTTGAAAGCAAGAATTTTTGATGGTGAATAATATCTGCTCCCTGCAACAAGATAAATACTTTTTAAAATAGTGGATTAAGAGCTCTTGAAACCCATTGTTCAAAGTTAGTTTTCAAGAGGACTTAATTTTATTGCGATTAACACCCATATATTCATGTTTTGGTAGAGTCCAGTTGTAGAGGGGCATATATTGTTTTGGTTTTTATAGAAGATAGAAATTAATGCTCAATATCTATGCAGTTTTCTTGGTAGCTCTGCCTTCTGGTGGAAAGTTTCTTATCTGAAAGTCTGGGGTTTCAGAGTGGTCCTCTACGGACAATTAAAGTTGGCCTTATTTAGCTTTGGAGAGCACCCTAAGTCAGCAACAGGGTGCCGCCTATGGTTTTTAATGCCACAGTCCTAAGTAGTTTCATTATATTTGTAATAAGGTCTGTTAGTTATCATTTGAAACTTATCGAAAGATAAATATTGACCTGATTACAATTGTGTTGGTACAGTACTTGCAAAAGCTTCCCTGGTCAAAGGGCTGGATATAGACACTATGCTAAACCAGTAATAGGGAATATTTTGGTTGCCATTGGCTACCTTTAATACCTTTGATGAGTTTAAATGCATTGGCTCTAGCAATAATGCCAAGTGGATATGAATGGTTTATGCATGGAGGAAGAAGCAGAATTTACCACTTTCCCTCCCAGATTTGGGTTGCCAGGCCTTCAGGGTAGAGTAGATTAGGTCACTGCTTGTCAAGCGCCAGGGAAACTGGCAGATCCAGGCTGTTCAAATGGGTATAAAGGTTTATTGCAAGCTTCAGCTCTCTGCAAGTATCTGAACTACTAAGGGCCCAAGTAAATTGGCGGTAGATAAGAGAATTAGCTCTCTTGTGGGTGTGAAGACTCATGACTGATGACACCTTTGACCTCTCCCTCAGGCTGGTCCTCCTACACTGCTATTACTACTGCAAAGCTACAATAACAGAATCTTTTGAGGCTGAATGCGCTTCCCTACCCTTCTCTTTTTTTAATTTTTGAGGAGGTTTTGACTGAACATTTGCTTGAGTTTCATTACCGCCCTGGTCTCTGTCAGCTTTTATGTGACTGTTCGCACTTCTTCCTGTTCCTCAAGGCCATTCCTTCTGACTTTACAGCACTTTGTGATTTTTTTCCCTTTATTGTCTGTTTTAGGGATTACGCTCTCCCTCAAAATTTGTAGAAGAATGGAGTGTTGTTTGGGACAGTGACCTGTTACCTTTTTCTACACTAAGGCAGTACTTGCCTACATCTGGTTTATCCAACAAGCTCTAATGGCTTAAACCAGAATGGCAGAAGTCACCTCAAGGTGGAGTACAATGTATGCACTCTTATCAGGGTGATTTGTAAACCATAAATTACAGCTTAGGAATGACTCACTGTTTCTCCTTGCAAGGGTTTGCTGAGTGTACAGCCACTGCAGTGGACCCTAAGATTCTGCACAGATGCACTGTGCTGCATCCCTCACCACTGGCCATCCTGGTGTTATCACTGTCTTTTATGCTAGGTGCAGATTATTACATTTATCTCTAACTGTGTAATAATAGGTTGTTGCACTGAATTAACAATAACAAAATAACAGAGTTGGAAGGGAACTTGGAGGACTTCTGGTCCAACCTCCTGCTCAGGCAATCTCTTCTTAAAAACTTCCAGTGTTGGAGTACCTACAACTTCTGGAGGCAATTTGTTCCACTGGTTAATTCTTCTAACTGCCAGGAAATTTCTCCTTAGTTCTAGATTGCTTCTCTCCTTCATTAGTTTTCTTATATGTCTCAGTGTTGTAAATATCCCTTTTTAACTGTAGAAAAAAATAATTGGAAATGTCCATTGTAGTTCTTAAATTTTCTTCTTGGCATATGCACTGTTTATATCTACTCCATGCCTTGAGTCAGTCAACAGCCAAACTTAAACTAAGGTTTAACATTGACTGGTAGAGTCTGACAGAGAAACAGTCAAGCTGCTCACATCTTGTTTACTTGCTATGCTATCTCACACCACACTATCTCCTGCACAGCTGTGGTCAGTTTGCTCACTTTCCAATACCATCTTCCACAGTAATGTTGGGTTTGATCCTCAGAGGTGTGATTGTAGCAGTACAAAAGAAGAAAGTTGAATATATGCCTCAAATGAGCCTTAAGTAACCTTGTGAATGAAATTGCCTTCCTTCTTTTGACGTTCTAAGGATCAGCCTCATTGTAGTATTCTTACTGACTTGTTTTAAGAATACATATACATGTAGCCGGTCTTTCTCATTATTTGCTTGTTGTTGTTGTTTTTCTGCCTTTCGTGGAAAACTATTGAGATGGGGATATTACTTATGGGAATATCTTAGATTTATTAAAATCTAGCATTAGTAAAGTGCATAAAGTATTCAGAGTGCTCTTTGTACATTTTACCTGCAGTTCTTATGACAGACCAGTAAAAATAAATCAAAATTCTTTAGCCTACATTGCAAAAGATAAAGGCCAAAAGAGACTTAGAGGTAAGGTTGAAGCGAGGTTTCAACTATTGGCTTTCCAGCAGAAATATTTACACTGCCAGCAGGCCTCTCAATAGATCGCTGGGCTGTATGGTGTTTAACTATAACTCCTTATCATTTCCATCAACAAATATTTCTTGAATTTATGTGAGTTGTGATCCAATATACTGCAGTTGGAAGGCACTAAATCGGGCAAGGCTTTCTTAGAGCATTGAACCAACTTAAGAAATCTCATGGTACCTCTTGCCGTGGCTGAGACGAAATAGAAACCCTGGGCCAGACAAGAGAGCTGCGTCTCTCCCCGACCTCACAGGGTGCCCCCCTTTACTTCACCTCCCCTTCAGGGAGGCTTAGACTCTCCCGGACATGAAGAATTCAGCACAGGGAATGTGGAGACCTATTCCTCTGTGTCTGTATCACAGGGATGTCAAACCCCGCCTCTCCTTTGATGAAACCAAACATGCTGGCCATGGCTTCTGAATCTGGCTATGGTTGCTGTTGCTGCTGCTGAAGTTGTTGTCTCTCAAAGAGCTCCACTAATGGCAGTTTCAGGAAATGTAACTTTCTCTGGGAGTTCAGGCACAGTGTTATTGTCAGTTTGCTCGCTCTTTGCTGTATCGGTAGATGCATGTCTCTATGAATAGTTTGCTTCATTCTCTTCAAAGAGATGAAGCTGTGGTGGAAGTAGAGCTTAAGGCTCCCCGATTTGGAAAGAAGGAGGGAAAGCAAAGGGGATCTCCATGCGTAGGACATGCTGGTCTCTTCCCGACTTACTTTGTACACAAAGCAGCTGCTTAATAAGGTTGCTTCAGGTATTTCCGCTTACCTGGATTATAGGCGTCATTGAACTCTGTTGTGCTGTCAATCTATCTAC
The DNA here is from genome assembly GCA_032468135.1 of Calamaria suluensis. Lineage (NCBI taxonomy): Eukaryota > Metazoa > Chordata > Lepidosauria > Squamata > Calamariidae > Calamaria > Calamaria suluensis. The sequence goes on along the minus strand of JANHFP010002170.1, from coordinate 1,131,422 downwards.
ATCTTTTTTCAGTGTGTAAGATTTTCTGCCAAATTAAATTTGATGCCACTGGGAAGATTTAGCAAAACAAAAATTTAACCGTATTATGCAAGAAAATAGCAAAGTGACCATTGCTGCATACTTACTATCCAATGGCTGGATTTGGACAGAGGACTAAAGCAAAATAATGTCTCTTTTGGACTTTGCTTATTGCCAGAACCCAATTGATTTTATTAACTATAGTTAAACCATACCTTAAAGCAATATATGAATTCAGAAAATATATAATACAATCTCTTCCCCCTCTGACCTGACTTTCCTTTTCAGCTTCCTGTGAATGTTTAAATAGTGATAAAAGAATTCCTTGTTACGCCACTAGCATACATACCATTAGTTGCATATAAGAAAGTACCGTTTCTGCAGGAATTTTATGTGGGTCTTTGCTCAGCGCACACTGTAACTCAATCTATTTTCTGGGAACAGCTATTGGGGGGGGATCAATAAAGGACAATTTAAGCCAGCCTGATGATATTCAGATGTCCCTTTGGTTATGCCAGCTGAAAATGTTGTGAAATGTAATCTTAACAAATCTGGGGTGAGTGGGGAACCAGGTTGAGGAGAGAAAAGGAAGTGTGTTCGTGGCTGTCTGTTATATAGGCTGAATTATAGCTGGGAAAGAAACACCCATGATTAAGCCAAAAGCTTCAGAGGAGAGGATCAGAACTGGCAATTGTCAATTATTTTTAACACATTATTTATTGTTTACCACCAAATCAAATGTAATTATTGTAATTATTGATGTTTCATAAAACTATTAAACTATTAAAATTACAATTTGAAAAAGACATCTGCTATGATGCAGCACAGTATAGAAATGATACTATGTGCCTGCAATTTATTTAAAAGGATAGTTAACACTCCCCATTTAATTATTGTTTTAAAATGGGTGATTGGAGTTCAGCCATCAATGGGGCGATACTGAAATGTTTCATTTTTTGATACAGTTGTCTCAAATTGAGTTTTCATTTGCTTCCATTTATTTGTTTTTATTATTTGTCCATTTATTTGAAACAGATTTTTATGAGGCCAAAACAATTCTACCAATGCTTTTCATTCCTTATAAATATTGATAGCAGAATTTTTAAAAAAGGTCTTGGACCTCTTCTAATTTAATTGTATATCCAGGGATGGGCTGCTACAGGTTTGCCCGGGTTCGGGAGAACCGGTAGCTAACATTATGGCTGGTTTGGAGAACCTCCAAATCCCACCCCTGCCTGGCCCTTTTCTGGCCTTTTTCTGACTTGTGGACTTTCAAGTCCCAGAATTCTGGGAGTTGAAGTCCACAAGTCACAAAGGGGCCATACTTCCCCACCCCTGCTCTAAACCAAATATGTTATTTTAAATAGGTATGAGGCCATTGCTTGCTTAAACCTTGGCTTTCTTGGAAGCCATGCTGACAAGTTAAATGGATGAAAATCTAAGCAATCTTCCCACTTTGTTTTAGTTTAATCTGATTCACTTAGCTATGAAAAAGTCTGAAAAACCTGTGCAATGTCATTTCTTCTGAGAAAGGAAGTGAGAACTTGGTTCCATGACAACCTGATATTTTCCTTCTTAATGTTGAAATTAAACGAAAAACATGTCTTGATTGACTTGATGCTGCCCAGCAGTGATTGTACAGGGAAGGAACATTTCTGGCAGCATCTAATGCAGCAGCTTTTTAACTGAAAAGAAGTTTACAAAATCTTGGCTTTCAGTTATCTTTTTATCCTTCTTGGGGACCATCAGTGCCATTTAGCTTCTTCGCACTTCAGGTTCTAACTAGAATCTTTAAATGCCTTGAAACCAAAATTCAAATTTTGGATTATTTGGGATTCTTTTTGGGTTCCACAAATGGAGGTGCTTAGGTACAGATGTATTCTACAGCATCACTGGAATGCTCTGGTTAGTGTCTTCCCTAGGTAGGATTCACAGACCTGGATACATAGTAACCTCCAGGCACTCCTTGATTTATGACCACAATTGAGCCCAACATTCCTGTTGCTAAGCAAGACAGTTAAGTGCGTTTTGCCCATGTTACAACCTTTCTTGCTACAGTTGGTAAGTGAATCACTGCAGTTATTAAGTTAGCAACACATTGTTAAGTGAAGCTGGACTTTGCTTGTCAGAAGGTTGCAAAAGGTTATTGCATGACCCCAGACACTGGAACCAAAATAAATATGAACCAGTTGCCCAATGGCCAAATTCTGATCACACAACCATGGGGATGCGGCAACGGTCAAAGAGTGAAAAACAGTCATAAGTCACTTTTTTTAGTGCCGCTGCAACTTTGAATGGTCACTAAACAAATGGTTGTAAGTTGAGGATTACCTGCACATTAGAGGGAGTGAGAGTGAAGTGTCTTGTAACTTTCTCTTCTATAATACGTTTTCTGCTGTTATATTAGACATCAGAACAAATCTGATTGCAAAGAGGATGGAGAATTGTATGCATTCTTAAGTGTTTTTATTGGTCTTTTGGTCTATTGGTATACCAAATTCAAGCAGCCTGGGCAGATGGCTATACAACCTCTTCCTGAGCATGTCTGTTGCATGGGAGCCCCACACTTTTCCATCTGAACTGCTCTTATTATTAGCATGTCTTCTTTAATGCCCATGTAGGATCTGCCTCCCACTATTAATAGTGGATATTAATCCACTATTCTATATCTGACCTGTACCATGAAAGGATAAAAGAACGGATTCTGACCTTTATGGGCAAAGAGTGCTAGCTTGCATATTCTTTCTTCTTTTCCCCCTTCTCCTTAAGACTATTCTACAATATGCATTTACCATGGGATTTTAAAAGCTGCATTTTTTAATCTACTGACAACCTGGGAATCCCCTCAGTAGGTTTTAAATTCTGGGTGTGTTGAGATATGTCATCTGAGCATTTGCTTAAGCTGCTTGAAGAGTAAGCAACAATGGCGACTTCTGTTCTAAAACCATATTTTATTTCTGTCTGGCGATGAGTGTGCCATAGTGTCTGCTTATAAGAACAGAGAACATGAATACACTGTGTCACTTCTAATGACAAGGAAAGAAGCAATATTTTGATCTTGAGCTGAAAAGCTTTCTCCCCCCCTCAAGTATTTGGTTATGACTGGCATTCGTTTGCTTAGCATCTTCCTGCTCAGCTGACACCATGTGAGGCAAAGCAAGAACAGCTTAAAGTAATCTAATGGAAACTAAATTAAACTAAACCTAATGGAAACTCTAAGTCTGACTTATAAACCAGCATTTCATAAACCTTTCTCTCTTGGGATCCTTTCACACTTTAAAAATCGTGGTGAACTCCAGAAGAGCTTGTGTTTGTATGGTCTGTATTGATTGATATTTACCCTATTAAAAATTAAAATGACGCATACTGCCACTACCACTTCTTACAGTTGTTTGATTGGATTTTAATATTTAAGATACTGGCTGTTTTTTCACCACTGTTTAGCCTGGAAAAGTGGACATGGGAAGTTGGAATCTTCCAACATTATCTTAGCCACCTATACTGAATATAATGGATAAAGGAAGATTCCTCACTGCAATCTGGATACTTCTCCCTGAATCTCCCATTCTTGCAATTTCTTGTTAAAATCTTGGAGAATTGACATGAATGATTTTTGATTCTGAGTCTTACCATTAATTACTGTGATTTTGGCTTGTCCAAATTATGTGTATATCTTTATTGAAAATAATATACGCATAATTTGGGCAGTGTAAAATCATAGTAATTAATGGGATAGATCTTTCAAAGTCTACCCATCATTATACCATTGCCCCTCCCTCAAGTCTGTTTACATCCTTCCGCTTGTTGTAATCCACCCATTCATTTGCAGCATGGCATCCAAGTCTCTTTTAGGTCTAGTTATTTTCTGCTAATAGTCTGGAAATTGTAGGTCATTGCCTCCTTTAATGATGTTTCCTGGTGATCTTCCTTTTAATACTAAGTAAGGTCAACACTACAGTACTTAGCTTTGTAGTCCAGCCAAAGTTTCACAATCATATGGCAAATCTGCATATTTATAGAGTAAAAAGGTACTGTTACCTCAGGTTTCTTCTTGTTGGGAAGGGGAACTTTTTTGGAATTTGTAGTTACTTGTAGAAAGTGGTTGCTTGGGGGGATACCTCTGTTCACAAACACTTATTCCACAAAAGGGCAAAAAAGGAAAAAACCAGTGGTGAAATCCTCCATGGTTTGCCACCAGTTTGCTGCCCATGCATGCATGCATGCTGCATGCGCATGTGCACCAAATGCACTCTGTGCACAGTGCACACTAAACATGCTTTGCATGGAAAAAGGATGCTTAACAAGGTAGGTAGAGCAGCAGTGGGGGGGGACAGCTGTGCAGCACTATTTAGATTCGCTAGAAAGCAGGATTTCCTACTTCCTAGCTAATTTAAATCTCACAACACAGCTGATCATCAGAAATACCAGTCTGGACCAACTTCTAGGGGTTTTTTTACTACCGGTTCACTAAACCTGTAGCTTTTATCACTAGCGGTTCATCCGAACTGTTGTGAACTGGTAGGATTTCACCACTGAAGAAAGCTGAATATAAGGCAGAGGTGGGCCAGGGGCCTAAGAGTTAGCCCATTCATATTTCCCCCCTCTCATATATGCGTGTTTATGTGTGTGTGCATGCATGCAGGCATGCAAGATTAATTTCCATATAACATAAACTTTTCTCTCTGTCACAATATGTTTTCCATTTTCTCTTTTCTCCCACTTGGGTCACTATGTTGGTCTGCCTAACCCTTTTTGCCTTACCTTGTGAACTTTAGCTCTGGTCTCCTGATGCATCTTCTCCTCTAACAAGTCATCTGCTGTTTCCTCCCCTCCTATTATATTGTATTGTCCGATTGCCACCCCCTAGTTTCTCTCCGTGCCAAGTACAGGCAGTAAGATTTGTCCTTTCCTTCCTTTGCCATATGTGTGTCTGGAACCCCTTCAAAGTGCAGCAATATTTTCTAGTGGACTTCCTTCTTTGCTATCTAAGAATGCAAATGACTTTTGTGGTCCCAAAGTATTCTGGGAAATGGAGAATATGGAGATGCTCAGTCATCTAGGTCATCATAGCAGGTGCTTTTTCAAAAGGCAGCTGGACTGTTTTTTAAATGTCTTCCTTAAAGAAAAAACAGTCCAATTGTCTTTTGAAAAAGCACCTTTGAGATATTCTGGGAAATAAAAATGCCAGACACTCAGAGGCCATCTCTTCTGAGTTTCTCCTTAGTACCTGAATTTCACTTTAAAACTTTAGAACCAAAGAAATAGAACTAATAAGGTACTTGGCAAAAGCAGTAGTTTCCTTGTCTACTCTCCAATACACAAGAGTTTTCCTTGTAGTTTTAAGTGTATCCCATCTACAACAAAGGCAAAAGGTTGATCCTAGCTCTTCTTTCTATGTTGTGCTTTGTAGATTTATTTGGCTTTGGGATCCACCAGTTACTTCTCAGTGCTTTCTGAAAAGTGTGTGTGTGTGAGAGAGAGAGAGCGACAGAGACAGAGACAAAGAGAGAGAGACACACAGAGAGAAAATCCATACATTCCCTGACATTTACACAATGACCTTCATTTCATTTTAATGTATTAAGTGACCTGGGTCTCCAATTTTCCTATGTTCACTTTCCCATTTTTGCTTGGAAGGGCTTCAATTCCAAGAATCTGCGATTACTAGCACTCATCCTTGGAATGATTGCACTTAATGAGAGTGGAAAGAACTATCAGCCTCCCCCTCACCACTGCTGCCTCTACAATCGCTTGCCTACACATGTGGAATAATTACAGGGGGAGGTTGGAGAAAGCTTGGCACCTTCCGCCAACACCATCCCACTTCTCCTCTGCGGTGACTCATCCTGAAAGCCCTGACTGTGGCACTGATAGAAGTCTTATCACCCCTGCTAGTGATGTCTGAAAATCTTCATCTGCAGCACAAGGGAAGCTTCTGCTGTGAAGAGGTGCAAATTCACTCTGCTGCGAAGAGCTGCAGACGTTAACCTCTTAAGTTGAGTTCTGCCTTTATGGAATTGGAGCAGGAAAGCAAACATACTCACAGCAAGGTTTTCTTTGAGCATAGTAAAAAAGTTATTAGATGCCGAAGAAAGCTGGAATATTAGCAAAGCATACCCTGAAAAACCATGCTTTCAAGTTTGGGGAAACATTTTTCCCCCTTCCTCCTTAATATTATTTTATTTGTCATGGCTGTGCACAGCTAGAATTTCTGATCATGGGCTTGCTGCAGATTAACGAGTAAAATGTCATTCCGAACAGAAGAGCTGATTGCTTTATTATCTTTAAATCCATAGGGGAGGCAAGAAATTCTCCTTCAGATGAAGCCTAATTAAAATGGTGGATGGCTGTCATGTCTTGAAAGCTAGAAGGAGCTGCGTAGGTCGATAGAGGCTGGCTGATCTTGGTCCCTAAAGCTCCATTGAGCCTCTTTATGGATGTAATTCTTACTGCATGACTGGCTGAAAGGGCTTGCAGTCATAGGGAGCATAATGCAAATATAATTACTAGCAGAAGATAATTTAATGTAGAGGTATGGTTTGGTTGGTGTTCCTTGGGTTCAGTTAGGAAGTGGCCTTCTATGAGATTCTGTTTAACAATCTACTTCCTACTGACTTTTTAAAAAAATGTGGCTGGATTCTAGAGTTGCACCAAGTCATGATTAGCTACAGCGTCATTTGCTGTTCTATATTTTCACCTTGTAACCTTGAAGCTTAGCTCACACCAGGGGATAAGTTGAAGGCACACAAACCACAATTATAGCTAGGCAGCTGTCACATGCAAACCTAGCTAGGGTTAGCTGTATTGGCTTATCAACGCTGTGATGCAGGGCCCACATCTGACAGTAATACGTGCTGTGATCTTAGAGAACAGCTATCTTGGATGGGTAGTCCTCAGGTTAAGGACCAGCGGTTCACTACGGGCGCAGTTTTGCCAGAACCCAGGGAAAGGGAGTCACTGCCAGGGTTTTTTGTTTTGTTTTTGGCAAAACCACTGTCATGGGACTAAGGGGTGCTGCGAATGGCTGTAAAAGTGGCTGTGTTGCCAAATGGCCAAAGAACAGTCATGTGACTGTGGGAGGGGCATGATTGTCAAAACTTCAGATTTCGGTTCCTAAATCCCCCTTTTCAGATAAGTAGCTAAGCAACCGGCCGTGAGTCAAAGACTACCTGTATCTCCTTCCAATATCCCTTTTCTACCTTGCTTTGAATATATCACAAGGATCACTGCATGCTTCATTCTTAATTAAGGATTAATTCTCCAAGTATGCAAAGCTGTCTCAGGGGAGAGCTGTGTCGAGAGATAACACATTGCTGGCTCCCTGGTTGGTGCACTAATAGTTCTCGTTGACGTGAAGGTGGTGATTAGCATTTGTACTTTTATCTTTTCTTAGATAGCTGAAGCTATCCTGTTTGAATATCTTAATGTTATCCCCCACAGCCATCCTGTGAGGAAGGATGGGCTGAGAAATGTGAATGAGCCAAAGTCACGTAGCAGGTTTCCCAACCTCAGGAAAGGTCCTCAGCTTACAACTACAATTAAGCCCAACATTTCTTGTTGCTAAGCAAAACACATGTTAACTGAGCTTCACCCCCGTTTTATGGCCTTTCTTGCCACAGTTAAGTGAATCACTGCAGTTTATTTATTTATTTATTGTTCACATTTATATAACGCCCCTCTCCTTACGGACTCGGGGCGGTGCACAGCCAATAAATTTAAAAACCATACTTATAAACATTAAAATTAAATTAAATATAAAATTGGCTCTAAAATC